>WWET01001867.1:299078-315499 GCA_011038615.1 Limnodynastes dumerilii | reverse complement strand
GGCCAAATGGAAGATGAGGTTTAACATAGATATTAGGGCATTTATGGATCAAAAACAAGCATGCAATCTATAAATAAAATGGGGTAAAATTAGGAGAATCTTTAATGGAGAAGGATTTGGGAGTGCTTGTGGACAATAGACTTAGCAATAGTACTCAATGCCAAACAGCAGCTGCAAGGGCCAATAAAGTATTAGCATGCATAAAAAGGGGCATAGATGCAAGGGAGGACTGTGAAATTTTGCCACTATATAAATCATTGGTAAGGCCTCATCTTGAATATGCAGTTCAGTTCTGGGCACTAATCCATAAAGAAGACATTTTGGAACTAGAAAGGGTTCAGAGAAGGGCAACAAAATTGTTAAAGGGTATGGAGTCATTGAGCTATGAGGAAAGGCTAGCCAGTTTAGACATGTTTACTTTAGAAAAGAGGCGTCTAAGAGGAGATATGATCAATATATACAAATACATCATGGGTCAATACAGAGAACTTTCAAAGGAACTTTTTACCCCAAGGACTGTACACAGGACACGGGGCACCCACTAAGGTTAGAGGAAAAGAAGTTTCACAACCAGCAAAGGAAAGGGTTCTTCTCAGTAAGGGCAGTCAGGATGTGGAATTCACTGCCAGAAAAGGTTGTGATGGCAGATTCACTGGATATGTTTAAGAAAGGATTAGATATATTTTTAGCAGAAAAGGACATTCAGGGTTACTGTCACAGCCAGCACTCTTTGCTTACCTTCCTCGCTCCCCGCCTCCGTGCAGTCCGTGCCGCATGTCTCTCCAGCGCCCTGCGGCTCCCGACGTGTCCGTCACTGTTGTAAACAATGACACGTGGGAGCATCGCCGCAGCGTCAGTCAGGCTCGCTCCCCGTGCATCGCAGCTGGGCTTGTCAGCTGCTAGCCTATCAGAGGCTAGCAGCCTCTATTTAGGTTCCTGCAATCTTTCTCCTGGTGCCGGTTATAGAATCTGTTTTCAGTGTCTGTGCCTGCCTTGCCTTTTTGCTCTCTCTTTTGCATTTCTGATTACTGAGTGTCCTCCATTTTTCCAGCCCAGATCCTTGCCCATTTATCCTCTGTGTTCATATCTCCTGCTCTCCCTTTATTGTGTTAAACCAGTGTTGTTTACCCTTGCCTTCTCCTGTGTGTTAGTATTTGTGCCCTTTTGGGTAGTTGTATAAGTGTGTGAGTGAGTGTGTGTGAGCCAGCCCTAGTTTGTCAGTGAGTCTTGTCTGTCCCGTCTTCTCCCCAGTCTCCTGTCAGTGTTTTCTGTTTATTGTGGTTTGTCTCAGTGAAGTCCCTTCTGGTACTGCTTTTGCTACTTACCCTCTTCTCCTTATCCATTTCCCCTCTGCTCCCTTTCCTCTTCCGGGTCTATAGGGTGGGGTGTAACCTGACGGATTCCTACCTGCTCCAGTCTATCCCCACCATCAGGGGCTCTAGCGAACACTCGGTCCGACATCAGGCTCTACTAACTGGTGAGTTACCCGGCTTCTTCTTATCCTCTCTTAAGGTCACCTTGGTTCTCTGTCGGGGTAAACCCGGGGTACCTTTGTATTTATATTTACGTCTGCAGACGGCCACCTCGGTACTCCGGTTCAGGGTAATCCGGCGGTACCGTAACAGTTACCAGGACTGCTAATTTAAATAAAGGACAGTAGTGGAGCAATGGAGAAATGTGTGTATTTATTTATCTTATGATTGCAAAAGTTTGAAGGTTGCTTTATATGGATTAACTTTAAATATAAAGATAGGGATTGCAGGAGATCCAAAATAGTTTGAACTTGATGGACTGTTGTCTTTTTTCAATCTCATCAACTATGATTCCATTCTAAGTAACAGGGACCCAGTGACTTTGGGCCTGATCCAGAACAACGCTTCGAAGCGAATTTATGCATGGCGGAGACGTAAAATCGCTGTTTAGAATGCACTGCGCATGCGCACCATAGAAAATACGCACATTCACGTAGCGTAATTGTGAACGTATGGTCCATTCACGTATGTGTCACGTAAATACTTACATGTGGGCGTGCCAAATTTAAGTTACTCCAAAATACGTGTGAAATACGTGAAGTAGGCGGGGGTTGGTATTTAAAGTGTACAGTATGGGCGTGCTTAGCTGCGTAAATTCGTTCAGCCCATACGTACGTGTGTGTATGACTGCGGTTACGTTGGAAAAAGTTAAGGTAGGGTTTGGAAAGCGTATCTTGACAAAATACGTCCATGCAAGGGATGTGCCAAGGGGAGTGTAACGAATTTACGCGTACCAAAATACGCTCCGTGAATAAATGTATGGCACACGTAGTTCTGGATCTACCACTTTGTGAGTATGGAATTTATACATTCATTTTCTGATAAGATTACATTAGAATTTAAATTTGGCAGCAGACATAGTAATGCGGAATTATGGGCAAACTTATAGTCAATGTGAAGAAGAAAATAGAAAAATTGATAAGAAGTTTTTTACAGTGGATAAGCTAAACAAAAAGCTTAGGAATGTTTTACAGAAGGTTAAAGTGTATAATGCACTAGTTTTAAATGAAAGCCCATCACAGACACATAGTGTATGTGTAAATAATAAAACCACACAGGTTGTGGAAACAGAAGAAAAATCTGTGGAATATTTTATTGATTGTCCAAATTGTTACATGCTGGCAGAACAAACTGAGGAATTAAAGAGTCAAATTGAAATGAAAACTCAATTAATTTCAAGCTTGAGTCACAAGAATAAAAGGCTTTCAGTGGTTACAAAGAAAAATACCAAGGAAACAAGTAAAGAATCTTGTATCCCAGATACTAGTCTTTTAGATGAAGAACCAGATTTAGATAGAGAACAAGTAGTACGTAAAAAATAACATGATAAGACTGCTAAATTAAATTAAAAAATTAATGATCAATTGATGAGAATTTTAAAAGATATTCCAGCCTACAATGATAGAATGGATGCATTTCATAATGCAGACATTTTTGAAAGTAATATGAAGAGGTACACATTGACAGAAAGTCAAAGAAATAGAATTTTTTAAGTATGGCTGCCTTCTTATATGGCAAAAAGATTGCAAACCACACCCAGAGAAAATGATGATGATGAATTGGTACATGATAAGGATAAAAATAGACTCAGACAGTTAATTCTGTTTACAACTAGAGAATCAATACCTACAGTTGAAATTCATGATATGCTTAGAGTTTCATTACAGGATGACCCTTTTGCATTTTTGGTAAAATTTGAGCAAGCCTATAGAATGGTAATGGGGATAGCTGATATGGAACAGCCTAAAAGCATGAGAAGAGCATTTGTGAAGAAATTTAAGTATTTAGACCTTGTGTCATCACAGATTGCTTCTGAAAAACTTACTCTAGAGGAGATAGCAACATTCATTGATCGCATTAGAAGATCAATGAAACAGAACAATATTAAACAAAAGATTTCTGTTGTCCAGGAAAAATTTGACTATCCTGAGGTTAGACCAAAACAGAACAGTCAATTTAAATCAATGACTGGATCTAATCCCAAAGGAAGGGTTACTTTTAAGAAGGAATCTGTAACTTGTTATTATTGTGGAAAACCAGGTCATTTGAAATAGCAATGTAGAAGGTTTCTTAGGGAAAACCAGCAAGTAGGCATAGAGAATGGGTTAGTACCTACTGCTTCTGCAGAACAAGTTCAGTCAAATTCACCATATACACTATTGGTCAAATTAATTTGGAAGCTAACAATGGAAAATGGCGCAATTCAAAAAGTAAAAACACATGGTGAAATGACTGACGGAAGGTTTATTGCCCACTCCCTAACTAGAAAGGAATTTAACCCCTCCTCCTCTGAAATATGTGGCTCCAATTTCATTGGATGATTGTGGGAGGCTCTTTGTAAAGGGATCTTTACAGGGAAATTATATTATTTTTCTTATTGATACAGGAGCTCAATTAAGTGTGACTAATCAAGATTTACCTATAATGTTTAATTCACCTATATGTACAATTGTTGGTTTCAGTGGAAAGGGAAGTTCTAAAGCAACATTAGTTTCTAATGTAGTTCTAGAGATTCCTGGTCATTTGAAAACTGAAGTTGATATTTGGCACTGTCCTAACTCTGAGAATATCATAGGAACTGACATAATGAGGAAAATAGGCTGTGTTATTGATTTAGGAAACAAGGCAATTTCGAAAGATATAGATGGTACTAAACCTATCATTATTGATCATCCTTTTGAATACAGTCATGTTGCTAGCATTTGTCAGAGTGATGTTGTACCTTTGGAACATTTATGGCCTGATACTGGTGATGATGTAGAATTGAGGGAAATTGTAGAGCAAAATCCTTCTTTGTGGGCTCAATTCAGAAATGAAGTGGGAGAAATGAAGGATGTAATGTTAAACGTGGAGAGAAGGGATCCTCCCCCACAGAAACAGTACAAATTGCCACCAGATTCAATAGGTCCTATGTCTAACATTATTCAAGAGCTACTTCAGCAAGGTGGCATACGAAAAGCGAATTCCGTGACTAAAAATCCTTTATGGTGTGTGTTGAAACCAGATGGCTCATATCAAATTATATTAGATTTGAGGATGTTAAACAAATATACCCCAAATGTGACACCAATTGTTTTGAATATGCGTGATATTATGGCTAGCTTGAATGCAAAGGCTAAGTTTTTCTCTGTACTTGACATAAGCAATGTTTTTTTCAGTATTCCATTAGAGAGGAGTTGTCAGTATAAATTTGCGTTCACATTTATGGATGAGCAATATGTATTTTGCAGATTACCCCAGGGAGCGCACCTATCTCCTAGTTTGTTTCATCAAGCAGTGGCTAAAGTTTTATCAAAGTTTTCTAGGCCAGACTGCATTTTACAGTATGTTAATGACATTTTGTTAGCTACTGAAGATAGAAAGTTGCATTTATCTCTGTTGGCAGAATTGTTCACATTGTTGCATGAAGCAGGGTTAAAGCTTAACACAAAAAAAGTCAAATTGTTTAAGCAAGAGGTCAGGTATCTTGGATTATTAATTAGTCCAGGAAAATGACAACCTTTACAGGAAAGAGTAGCAGCAGTGGCAGCTCTTCCAATCCCAAAGTCACACAGTGGGCTGGATCCAGACCTTGTTAAGTGCATGAACTTAGTTACTCAAGGACTAAACCATGTTGATTTCAGGGGGAGGCAAGTTAATTATATTCTTTGCATGCAGGGATATAGCTTTGAATTGCTTACTGCACACAGATACTGACCAGCTTCACTATCACACTGTTATTTAGACTTTGGATAGGAAACATCACCTCTTTATTAATTAGTCTGGGAAAACGCAAACCTTTACAGGAAAGAGTAGCAGCAGTGGCAGCTCTTCCAATCCCAAAGTCACACAGTGACTTAAGATATTTTACAGGTTTAATGAACTTTTCAAGAGATTTCATAGAGGGGTTTGCAGAAAAAGCAAAACCGTTATATGATCTTCTGAAAGGAAATGATGCTGAACCTTATGGTCCTTGGCGGGAAGAGCAACAGAAAGCATTTGAACAATTAAAGAAAGATTTACAGACTGCTCCTGCCTTGGCAATGCCAATTCCCTCAAAACCCTTTGCCTTGCAAGTGCATACCTCAGAAACGGCTGTTTCCGCGGTTCTTTTGCAACATCAGGGAACAGAGTGGAGAGTTTTGGGATATTTTTCCAAAATTCTCACACCTGTTGAGAAAGGTTTTGATATTTGTGCGCGACATCTTGTGGGTGTTCATTTTGCTGTTAAAGCAACTGAGCACATTGTGGGATTTAACAAGATAATCTTGCAAAGTCCTCATTCTACACTGAAGCTTCTCCTTGAGAAGAATATTCCAGGTGTTTCACATCAGAGATTTGCACATTGGTTATTGTCTTTATCATCAACGCAGATAGAGATTGATCACAAAGCCAAGTATGTACTTCCTCAATTAATGCAATATGAGGGACATACGCATGAGTGTATTCACACATTTCAGGAAGAATACACATCTCATTTCAGAAAGGATGCAGAAATAACTGATGAGGCAGTGTTTGTGGATGGATCTAGATTCTGTTCAGGGGGACAGTATTACACAGGTTATGCCATTTGGTATCCTGAAAGAGGATATGCAATTCAGCATAGATTACCAGGACATTATTCAGCTCAGAGAGCAGAGATTGAAGCTGTCAGAACTGTGTTGGAGATTGATAAGGCAGAAAACAGAAGTCCATTGGTGATTTATAGTGATAGTTCTTATGTTGTAAGATCACTAACAGATTATTTACCAGTGTGGGAGAGAAGAGGGTTTGTTGATTCTTCTAACAAAGTCCACAGTGATACATTGAAAGAAATCAATGCATTGGCTTCTAAAAATCCAAATGCATATGCGATTGTAAAGGTAGAAGCACATAAGAAAGGACAACATGAGTTGGTTGTTCGCAATTCAAAGGCAGACTCTTTAGCAAAAGAAGCTGCAATGACAGGTGAGAAAAAGTTTGAAAACAAACCTTTAGCGGTATTCCCAGTTAGAAGAACAGATACGCATTTACTTTAATTTTCAGAAGAACAAGCAAAAGATATATCTCTTGCTGCTTCTAAGGTTGATCCAAAACCTTCCTTTGTTTGTGAAAACGGGGTTTTGTGTCATGACTCAAATGGTAATTTGCGTCCTGTGGTAACAGAACACTTACAGATTGAGTTTACACAATACAATCATGAAAGCTTAGGTCATTTGGGGCAGTAGAGATTGCTGGAAATTCTTAAGGAGAACAAAATGTTGTTCAGTCTTGTCTTATTTGTGCCCAAATTAACCCACGGCCTAAAGGACAGAAACCTCCACTTCTAAGAATTGCACCTGCAGACGGTCCTTGATCTACATTACAGATTGATTACATAGGTCCTTTACCTTCGGGTAAACATGGTCTCAGGTATACATTGGTTGTGGTAGATATGTTTTCAAAATGGGTGGAAGTTTTACCTGTCAGGAAAGATGATTCTTTGTCTATGGCTAGGGCATTGTTGAATCATGTTTTTTGTACTTGGGGGATCCCAAGAAAAATAACTTCTGACAGAGGAAGTCATTTTACAAGCAAGATAATGCAAACAGTTTGTTCTATTTTGGGGGTACAGCAACAGTTTCATGTGCCTTATCATCCACAATCAGCAGGTATTGTGGAAAGAATGAATAGGACAATAAAATCTAGAATTGCAAAAATGTTATTGGACAAAGGAAATACTTGGATTGATGCAATTCCATTTGTATTGATGAGTATTAGAGGAACAGTTTTCTCTGCAACACAATATACTCCATTTGAATTGATGACAGGGAGGAAAATGCCCTTAGTATTCCCAAATGAACCATTTTTGTCTGTACCTCAACAGGATGCTATTGCGAGGTCTAAATGGTTACAATCATTACAGGAGAATTTAAAGACAATTCTATGCTGCATCAAGAATGCAACGCATGATTCCCCCTCACCCTTCCAAGTTTGTGAAGGGTGCATCAGTAATGATAAAAACTTTTAGGAAGAGTGGTCCTTGGGAAAGCAATTGGGAAGATCCCTTTGAAATAATTGATACAATGGGACAAGTAATGATTTTGGTGCAAAGAGCATCTAATGCTGTAAAGAATACTCAAAGACAACAAGAATTGTGGGTACATGTTGATTAATGCAAATTGTATATTTCCCAATAATTGATACTGCTTGTTCTTACAGGTTATTGATCAACATGTGAATAACCGTGATAATGCAATCCATGATGAATACAATGTTCTAGGATCTCTTCCAAGTGGAAAAAGGATTTCAGAACAAACTCCTACATCATAGGAACATCGTTTCTACTGATAGTTAGTTTATGTACTTTGTATATAGGACTCAATAATTATTATGCAAATTGAAATCGGGACTAAGTATCAAGAAACTTTATTTCCCAGGAAGATCAGAAGATACATTTTAGAAGATGGTTTAAATGAAAGACAATTCCAGGGACATCACTGGAAATCTGTGCATGAGATATAAAATGTTGTATTGAAATTCATTTCACACATAACACAAACATAGAGTTACATGATAAAGCAGGACCCAAAGTAAAATACTCACAATTACAGGGAGCTGTTATAGTAAAAGTGTCTATTATTTTCATGGTAAATAACAATATAGTGCCAGAAATAATAGTTTACCCTCAAACAGTAAATATTCAAGAAGGTTTAACTCTATTAATTTTGAAATGCAGCACAAAATTAGATTTGCTTTAAAAAGTTGGACCAAAGAACAAATATTTTTAGGAAGTTTGTCGAATGGTCATACAAATACAATACATAGAGGACAATATGATAAAATAAACTGGTTAAATAATGAGTTTATATTTTCTAATGAAAATCAAACCTCTAAAGATTATGGAATATATCAGTTCTGCATATCAACATTAAGAATGTTTAAACAATCAATTATTGCATGGTACAGTAACAGAGTGAAATCATTAGTTGTAATTATATTTAATCAAATTGTTATCATTTTCATTCTATAATTTTACTATTTTGTATTATATATCAAGTATTTATAACATTTAGGATAAGGAAAATGTATGATAATTTAAAGTAAGAAACAAAAAGAGGAGATGAATTTTTGAAAGAAATGTTTAAAAGATTACAATATTCAGGTATTGGAGTTGAACATGTAGAGGAACATGTTATAAATGATAATTGAATGCCTGTGAGATGTTTATGATATGAATAGAGAATGTATAATTCGAATAAAAAAATGTTTAAAATAATAAAGTAAAAATGTTATAAGTTAAGTTTTATTCATACATTTTCCTGTTCATGAGAAAAATGTGAAGTATCAGTTACATAGGCAAAGAGCTTTTAAGATAAACAGAAATTCCTGAAATATCAGTTACATAGGACTTTTGGAATAGTGACCCTTGGTCATTTAGGCCCACATCTGGAAAAGGTTTTTAAGTCTCCAACTTGTATGGGGGAGGTTATGCAGAGGTTTCAGGACCATGTGTAGAAACTGGTTCTTACTGGTTTTCTTACAGGTTTTGCAGACAAAGAGATATCAAACAGACAAAGAGATATCTTGGTACATCTGGGGGGGGGGTGGTATTAAGAAGAGAGAGGGATAAATCTTTTAAAACACAGTGATACTTGGCTGGGGAGTTCACTTTTACACTTTCCACGGACACAGACACATTACTACATACACACTTTCCCCACAGCTAACAATACATTACACTTAAACATTACAAGAGTCATCTTTTTGTAAGGTTTTAACTTATTGAAAGAACATTGGACTTTGAAAGCTTTTTATCAAATTGTTACTATACTTCAAGATTTGTATCTTTATTTTGAATACATTAAACAAGTGACTTTATTCCAACTTAAACCATTTGCTCTGTGAGCTTGAAGCTCTCTCAAACCTATTATTGTTCTATCCAAGTTGGAAGACAATTAATAGAAGGAAGAAGAATAATTTTCATTTTTCATCTTCAAGGAACAACATTTAACACAGAGATTGCAGGTTTTTAATAGCAGTGGTTAAAGGAGCACTCATAGCATTAGAGACACTCTGGCACGTGTTTGCTGAATGCATTTATAAGGTTGTGATAGACAACTACTATTTAGGTTCTAGAATGCCAACAAAAACTGATCGTCAGAGGTTATAAAGTCCCGGCAATGTAGAAATTAGCTGCACCAATCAATTAAAATTATAATGGCATGATTTATCTGTTAATATGTATCGCGGAATTATTTATTTATATTTATATATCGGACCATTATTTAATTTTTTTTAAGATCGGCCAGTAAATATTTATATGTATCGGCATTATTTTTAGTATTAGATGCTGCAGCATGCTAAGGGCTAATTGCATACTGCTGAAGACATTTTTAGTATTAGGCATTTATTATTTTTTTTAATGGATGGGTGCTTGAAAAAGCAAAGTGAGTGCCAATTTCTAGGAAATCGAATTTTTCTCTGGTGATTTTAAGCCAAATCTATAGCGATTTACTAAATCCCCCTTAGTAAATCCAGAGATTTGTATGTCCCTCATGCTAAAAGTCACTGATTTAAACAGCGTTGATTTTGACCAACACTCATCTCTGGCAATTTTATGGAGATTTTGCTTTAGTAAATCCAGCAATTTCAAAATTGCTGGTAAACTACTGCAATCTCTGGCGATTTGATTAAAATCTCCCTTAGTAAATGAGGCCCTAAGAGTTAGCATACATACAATTTGGTTATTTTTTTTATTTTTAGTCTTGTATTGTTAAATCTTTTTTTATGTAATAAGCATTGTACCTTTTGTAGAATACATTTTTCATTTATTTTGCCCTGAAACGCTTAGTCTCTGAAGAAACTTGACTGCATTTTGGCTACTGTAACTCATAAGGGGAATTGATAATTCATGAGGTGATAATTTCGATAACTGCGGTTATTAATCTATGAGGATTGTAGAAATAAAGTCACATGGTAACAGTTTCCGTTATGAGGGTTATAACTGTGCTGATAGGTTTGCGTAGACCTTTACCAGCGTGTGGTGGCAGATTAAATATTTGGAGTAAATATAGAGATTTATTTACCATAATAGAGGTGGGTGGTGCTAGGATATTAATATGCTAGGCCAGGGCCGGTGCAAGGGTGTTCGGCGCCCCCTGCAAACTTTAATTTTGCGCCCTTCTGTTTAACAGTTTGAAATTGACACCAGTGACCATCCTAGATTATAGTAGGCGTCATCATACAACACAATTGTAACCACAATAAAACAAAGCAAATCATAGTCTCCACTATACATGTATATATCACCCATCCTGTCTCTCCAGCACCCAGTATCCCCATCATGTGTATTCAGAACCCAGCATCCGCCATCATGTGTATCCAGCTCCCAGTATCCCCAGCATGTGTATCCAGTACACAGCATCCCCCATCATGTCTCTCCAACACCCAGTATCCCCCATCATGTGTAACCAGCACCTGTTAACCCCCATAATGTGTATCCAGCACCTATTAACCCCCATCATGTCTATACAGCACCTATTAAAACCCATCATGTCTGTCCAGCACCTATTAACCCCCATCATGTGTATCCAGCACCTATTAACCCTCATTATGTCTGTCCAGCACCCAGTGCCCTATACCATTACTTACCTTTGAAGTCTTCTCCTCCTCTGACTTCTGCTTCTCCTCAGCGACGGGCTCTGCATGACGTTGCTGTGACCTCAGGTCACTCCAGCGTGATCAGTGAGGGGGAGGTGCTGCTCACACAGGCAGAGCAGCACTGAGATGGACACCATTGTGAAGCTCTATAAGGCGCTCTCATCAGAGTGATGAGAGCAACTTACAATATTTTACAGCAGCATCCATCTTGCGGGGGGGATGAGCGCCTGTCCAGCATGGCGCCTGGATGCACTGCATCCCCCCGTGGAGCGGGTCGCGCCGGCCCTGTGCTAGGCCCCCAGGTAAACATAAATTTGGGTTTCTAAGTCAGGGATTCTAACGTAGGTGGTCTGGGTTCCTGACACACTCCATATTCTTTAGAATAAGAATTACTGAAGGTCAAATGTTTATTAGAGGTTTACTACTTAGCACTTTTAAGACATTGGGCTGGATCCAGACCAACGCACATCTTATGGACGTTTGTGGTCTTAAGTTACAACAGCGTAGCAGGGAGTGCCCGCCCCCTGCACTTCCCGCTCAAGGTAATAAAATCTGGACACTTATGTGTCCAGATTCCTACCCTAAGATTTACGACTTGGTCTGCGGACTTCCGTCTGCAGACTGTGTCGTAATGGGCTTTCCCCTAGCCAGCTCCCTAATTTAGATGCCTATCTGGCGGAGATACGGCAGACGTAAAAAGCTGGCCGGCCCCTTTAACATACCTGCCAGTGTACGTAACTAACGTTGCGTACGCTGGACGGTACACTAGCATAGTTATAATGTGCGCATGCACACATCATAGCTGACAGAGGAATTACGCACGCAGAGTGTGTAATTCACATGCTGTCCTTAGCCCAGGATCTGGGCCATTGTAATTAATGTATTTTTAATTGTGAAATTATGTTTTTATTAGTGTTTTAAATTTGGAATAAGAAGAACTTATTGCACCAGATACCGGTGGGGTTGACCCTGGGAATAAAGCTGAGGCTTGGTGTCTACGGGAGATAAAAGAGAGGTGCCAAGAGTATATGAGACAGAGTACATGAGAAAATGCTGTCCATTCAGAAAGATCAGCACCCAGAATTTGTGAGACATATGAACTAATGAAGGAGTTTTCTGACAATACTTAGGCTGGACAGCTTATCTTTTTTAGATATCTCAACAGTGACAACAAAATATACGCAGATATAAGAATATCCAGACATCTTGAAAAAAAATCATGTATGCCTTGACTGTACTGAAAAAATATCAATAGATGTTGTCTGAACTGAATTTATGCTGTTGTATTGTGAAAAACAGGACTTCATTTTAGTACTTTCACATAATCCCAAATATATCTGCATGATATCTGTGTATTAAATATGTATACAATTTGTGAATTTCTTTTCATTTTTATCACTACGTATAAATCTCAACTTAGTGTGTTTTTACAGCTGGTATTCATTATGCCCTAGAACCTTGATACTTACCCATGTTTGATGCTGTTTCATGGTTTTGTTGTATTTGTTCCTATGAGTATCACATTTGAGCAGCAAGACTACTTTAGTGCTAGATCTCTTTAACGCTATGTAATACCCCAAGCCCAGAGGATCCAGTCAATCCTGGATAATCTGGTACCTTTACAGTTATGCATTCATATAATTTGGTAAGTACAGCATGACTGTAGAGGCCCTGGCTCTAGCTTTCCTATGCTGCTGTGCCACTGCCTGTCATAATATATAACAGCCCCTTTCCCCAAATACATACCTCCACTTCATTTGCATTGGATCCTTGCTGACTCTCACCATTGGAAAGACTTCAAGCACAGATGTCTGGATTCTGGATTTTGAAGAGCCTGCACAGGAGTCTAACATATGCGCAGAAAGCAGAAAAAGCCCATATTTCATATTGTAATCTGGTCCAATGTCCTTAGCTAAAGGTGTTGTCTTTAGCTGCTGAAAGAGAGGCTTCTAAAGGCTATATGCTTATGTGTTGTCACTGGCGTTTACTATATATGCATAATAAAACTTTTTAGAATTACTAAATTATGCTTAAATGATCCCATCTGCATTTTTTTGAGCCCTGATATGGAAGAGAATATAAATGTTAAATGTTCAGTAAAATTGTGATCTCTGGAGCAAAGACACCTACAGTAGTAATTTTTTTACAACCTGTTAATAGATGAAGTGTAAAATAAAGGAAACATGTATTGTTTTAAAAAGAAAACATATCTCATACCCAAATATCAATATCGGAATTTAAGGGATCTTCCCTCGAGCATCTAGTCAATATTACATGCCCTGGTAACGGAATGGCATGTATTTATGTCTCTCTGGAGATATGGCCTGCAGAACTGAACACAGTATTCCAGGGGATGTCGTACCAATGATCTATAAAGGGGTATCACCACTTCTCTCTTTCTGCTACTAATTCCTCTCCCTGTGCAACCAAGCCTTTCTCGTTGATTTGTTACATTGCTTGGTTACCTTTAAGCCACATGAAATAATGAATATTTTCCCCTCAATACCACAGTATCACCTAAAAAGGTATTAAATAGTACTGGTCCAAGTAGAGAATCCTGGGGTACTCCACTGGTTATATTACCATCCTCAGAAGGGTTTCCATTTACTACAACCCTCTGTTGTCTATCCTGTAACCAAGATCGTATCCAAACAGCTAACTTTAAATCCAATCCCAAAGTTTCCAGCTTATTTAACAGTCTGCGATGTGGCACAGTGTCAAAAGTCTTACTAAAATCTAGATAAGCTATGTCTACAACTCCCCCTTTATCTAATATTTTAGTGACCCAGTCAAAAAATTCAATAAGATTTGTTTGACATGATCTTCCCCCCAGTGAATCTATGCTGCTTGGGATCCTGTAAATTACTGGATTTAAGATACTGTACAATTTGTACCTTTAACAGTGTTTCCATCAATTTCCCTACTACTGATATTAGACTCACTGGTAGGTAGTTTGATGCTTCTTCCCGACTTCCACTTTTATGCAGAAGGACAACATTTGCTATTTTCCAGTCCTCTGGAATCACCCTAGATATTAGTGACTGATTGAATAGTTCAGTTAATGGTTTTCCAGCACCAGTCTAAGCTCTTTTAGTATCCTTGGATGTATCCCATCTGGTCCCATTGATTTGTCCACTTACAGCTTTGAAAGTTCTTTTAATACCTGCTCCTCAGTGAAAGTAGTAGTAATTGCCCCCATTGTATTAATAGCCTTTCCATCTAAAAATGGACCCTTCCCCTCTCTTTTTTGTGTGAATATTAAACAGAAATACTTGTTAAGATGATCTGCCATAGCTCTTTCACCCTCAACAAGAATCCCACTCTTCGTTTTGAGCCTTTAGTTTATATACCTATTTATATACCTCTTTAGTTTTTCGCCTTTAATTTATATACCTAAAATAAATTTTGGCCCATTTTCATGCCAAGTGGGCCAGTTTTTCCTCAGTTTGTGCCTTTGCTGCTCTGATAACCTTTTTAACCTCCTTTTGTTTTGCAAAATACTCCTCCCTGTCATTATCATTTTGAGTTTGCTTCTAATTCCAAAAGGTCATCTTTTTTGCTTTCACTATAGTTGCTGCCTCTTTTGTAAACCACATTGGCTTTCTTTTTCTGGGGTTTTTCTTAATCTTTCTTGTACAAAGGTCTGTTGGTGTTAATAATGCATTTTTAAAATTTTCCCACTGCTCCTGTACTCCTTTCATGTGCCTCCAGTCTGACAAAACTTACACATTTCCCCATTTCTACAAAATCCGCCTTCCTAAAGTCTAGCACCCTGGTCTTTGTGTGGCATGTGTCTCTCTCAGTCATTATGCTAAACCATACTGCTTGATGGTCACTGGGTCTTAGGTTCTCACCCACACCTACTTCTGAGATTCTGTCACCATTTGTAAGTACCAAATCTAAGATGACCTATTTGTGAGTGGGCTCAATCACCAGTTGTTAAGGCATACTCCCTGGGCAACACGAATTTATGCAGCTAAGCACGCCCATACTGTACACTTTAAATACAAACCCCCGTCTACTTAATGTATTTCAGACGTATTTTGGACTCACGTAAAATTGGCACGCCCACACGTAAGTATTTACGTGACACATACGTGAATGGCCCATACGTTCACAATTACGCTACGTTACTGTGCGTATTTTCTATGGTGCGCATGCGCAGTACTTACCAAAAGGCAATTTTACGTCTCTGCCACGCGTAAATTTGCTCACAAGCCTTGTTCTGGATCTGGCCCAATAACGGTATTGTTGCTATATTCTGCATACTTCTCTGTTTTAAACAAAGTCTGTGTGAGAGACTAAATCAAACCAAATAAAAAAAGGAAAAACAAAAAAGGAAAAAATGCATGTCATCAATAGGTTTTTTAATTAATTGTATTTTATAAAGTAGTTATAAACTACTATTGTAGTGTTTAAAAACTTAGTTCAGAAAGATTTCGAGAAATTGTCCATACAACAATATAATGGAAAGAATAATCTAACTCCTAAGGAAAGACAAGCACTAAAAGATATACAAAATTGGAACGACATTTTGATAAAACCCTCCGATAAAGGAGGAAATGTCGTGTTATGGCCTAAGGAGATGTATATCAGTGAGGCATCATGCCAACTGAATGATATTGCTTGCTATCGTAAACTTCTGTTCAATCCTACAGATGATTTTTTGAAAATTTACAATCAGATCATTGATAAAGCTAGACTAGATCTTATTATTACTGAAAAATGTAAAAAATTCCTACAAGTACATTCCCCTAGAGTGGCGTCACTATACCTCTTGCCAAAAGTCCACAAGTGTGTGGACACCCCACCAGGGCGACCGATCGTATCAGGGAATAATTCCCTGACAGAAAGAGCAAGTCAGTATGTAGATTCCTTCCTCCGTCCCTTTGTCTCGTCCCTACCATCATTTATTAGGGATACGACTGATCTGCTAACACATATTGATGGTATATCTGTTGATCGAGATATGTGGCTTGTGACCTTGGACGTAGAGGCATTATATACTAGTATCTCACATAAGAATGGAATCCATGCTGTAAAATTCTTTCTAGATACCGCTGCCTCAAATCCACATAATGATTTCGTTATCCAACTATTAAGATTCGTTCTTACTAAAAATTATTTTTTATTTAATGGTAATTTTTATTTACAGCTCAGAGGAACGGCGATGGGGACAGCATGTGCCCCATCGTTCGCCAACTTATATCTTGGCTGGTGGGAACGTACCATTGTCTTTGCGGAGTCACATGAGGATTGGACCTCCCATGTCCTCATGTGGCTCCGCTA
>WWET01001867.1:283331-295178 GCA_011038615.1 Limnodynastes dumerilii | reverse complement strand
GCAGTATTGTGGCAGAAGCAGTCCTTTGTCTCTATAGATGTGATAAGTGTCCCTAACATGAGAGCCTGCATGCGCTGATCAACTTGACCAGTGCCCTGTGTACTATGACAGCGCATGCAGGCTCTCATATTGTCAGGGACACTCATCACGTCTATAGAGACAAAGGACTGCTTGGGACTTCATGGGATGATAAAGGAGGGGATTACATGCAGTGCACAGAGGCTTAGCATACTGTGGCCTGATCACTGTTCAAATCTCCCTCCCCCCAGGCTTGTGCAGTGAATAATTATGACATCACTGGTGGGGGCGGGAGATCCCTTACACAGCCGTTCGGGGCTAGTATAAATCCATTATTAAGACTACGGCAGAACTAATTTTTGTCCTTATGTGTCCCCCTCAAACCCAAAACACCACCCCAGCTCACTAGAAGGAGGTAATATGGCTGACTTCTCCAGCACTCAGAGGAAAATCTATGTGCGAGAGACGTCGGCCATGTTTCTCCTCTCATGTGAAGGCAGTGTCAGTGCATCCAGCAGAGGGCTCTTACTTGACATGCGCAATGTTATGAGGTTAGTGACATTTCCTATCTCTATAATGCAGCACATTTTCCTAAATTATAAATAAACTGTCATTTTCTCTGACACCTCACCCCCCAAAGGCACTCCCCTGGCACATTAACTCTCTAACAAAAAAAACAGCTAGTGAAAAGACCCTTTCTGCACTGAGTTATGCCTTCCCAATTCATTTTCAATGTAATGTGACCTTAGAAAACAGGAAGTAGAAAAAACGGCAAAATTTTCCACTTCAACCTGTTCCAATTTTGTCATTTTTAATTTTTTTCAAATTTGGCATGCAGCACCATGAGATGATTCTGTATGGACTGATTAAAATTTAATCGTAATGCGTAAAATACTTTCTGAGCTATAGCACCTCAAACACCATGCCCCCCTCTCTCCAAAAGTCAATTGCGGAATGCTGTTTATTATAGTCAACCTTAATATAAGGGCACGACCGTGCCCTTTTAATATGAGAGAGAGAGAGAGAGAGAGAGAGAGAGAAGCCTTGGCTGGTGGCTTATCATATATCTGCAGATGTATGTAACTAATTCTCTGACTTTTATTTAAAAGATAGAAAGTTATTATTAGTTGCTGGGTAATTGCAAGAGTGCTGGGGCCTTTTTTGTATTTGTGTAAACTCCCCTTTCCTTACAGCACCTACTTTATATTATCTTAAAAATTGATTTGAGCAACCTCCATTCTATATTGATATATACACACAACATCATCATATATACAACACTATATACATGTAATATAAGATGACAAAAATTATATTAGATGAGAGCTACGTATTACCAACTATTATAATATTAATAACTAATATCTGGTATTATATATTCTAAATTAAAACAATATAACAAACCAACACGTGTACACCAAACTCACCAGACTCACCAAGCACAAACATGGCACACCATGTTACATAGTGTAATAACAGTAGTATTATATAACATTGAAGATAACATGGCACATGGGGCCGGATCCAGAACTACGTCCGTCTTCCATAGACGAACGTAATTCAATGAACAATAGCTACTGCGCATGCGTAGTAGCTATTGTACGTAATCTGTGTATCGTTTCGATACGTAGATTGCGTATATGCGGTCTTTTATATCGTCCCAACGCATTTGGTTAGGATGACTTCATCAGCGGATGTCCCCTGATGAAACACATTGGGCAGAGCTTATTGATCCCTTCCACAAAATTGATCCTCGTGTACTTGCTGACCAGCCACAGCTTAGGAGATCCTGGTATGCCGGGAGTCTGAGACCACAAAACAGTGCAGCTGTGCATCTGCGGTATGCAGCTGTGTTCATGTGCAATCGAATAACTTGTTTTGATTTCACTCTATGTGGTACGCTTCTCCAATTTTAATTTTAAGTTTTTTATTATATACAATTAAATAATAATCTACACCATGAAGCGCCCTCTTTTTGCTATATTATAAAGAATTATATACAATTACATAAAATTGTTGTCTAAGTGGGGATGCGGCTGCTAATTTGCAGACCTGGTGTGAAACTAAATATAGACTGGACATTCTGGCTTAACACTTATATATACAAAATGGAGGTTGCTCAGATCAATTTATAATTTGATATAGAGCAGGTGCTGCAAGGTATGAGGAATTTACACAGATACAAAAAAGGCACCCCAGCACTCTTGCAATTAACCAACAACAAACCATGATATTCTATCTTTAAAATAAATTGCTCAAATCAATTTATAAGTTTGCAGTACCTACTCTCTATTAACTTATTAATCATAGTTGCCGACTCCCCTGGAATGTTCGGGCAGTTCTTCCGGTATCCTGGGAGTGCCAGAAAATTTCCCGCAAGGGACTTGAGGCTTGTGGTTTCCAAAGTTGGGACTCTGACAGTTTTAGAGTTAGGACCAACAATACAAATAAGCCTTGTAAGTGGCTTATCATATATTTGCTAATTTATGTATGTAACAACTTTTATTTTAAAGATAGAACGTCATAGTTTGTTGCTTAATTAATAGATAATTGCAAGAGTGCTGGGGTGCCTTTTTTGGGGTGTGGGTCTCCGGTTAGAAAATCCCAATTTCGAAAAATCGAATTGCGAATTTTCTTTTGCGAATGCGAATTTTCTCCGAATTGCTAAAATTCGAAAGTATATTCTGAATAGGGAGTTATAGAGAAAATTCGAAAATAGAAATGTAGAAATAAAAGTATATTCTGAATAGGGAGTTATAGAGAAAATTCGAAAATAGAAATGTAGAAATAAAAGTATATTCTGAATAGGGAGTTATAGAGAAAATTCGAAAATAGAAATGTAGAAATAAAAGTATATTCTGAATAGGGAGTTATAGAGAAAATTCGAAAATAGAAATGTAGAAATAAAAGTATATTCTGAATAGGGAGTTATAGAGAAAATTCGAAAATAGAAATGTAGAAATAAAAGTATATTCTGAATAGGGAGTTATAGAGAAAATTCGAAAATAGAAATGTAGAAATAAAAGTATATTCTGAATAGGGAGTTATAGAGAAAATTCGAAAATAGAAATGTAGAAATAAAAGTATATTCTGAATAGGGAGTTATAGAGAAAATTCGAAAATAGAAATGTAGAAATAAAAGTATATTCTGAATAGGGAGTTATAGAGAAAATTCGAAAATAGAAATGTAGAAATAAAAGTATATTCTGAATAGGGAGTTATAGAGAAAATTCGAAAATAGAAATGTAGAAATAAAAGTATATTCTGAATAGGGAGTTATAGAGAAAATTCGAAAATAGAAATGTAGAAATAAAAGTATATTCTGAATAGGGAGTTATAGAGAAAATTCGAAAATAGAAATGTAGAAATAAAAGTATATTCTGAATAGGGAGTTATAGAGAAAATTCGAAAATAGAAATGTAGAAATAAAAGTATATTCTGAATAGGGAGTTATAGAGAAAATTCGAAAATAGAAATGTAGAAATAAAAGTATATTCTGAATAGGGAGTTATAGAGAAAATTCGAAAATAGAAATGTAGAAATAAAAGTATATTCTGAATAGGGAGTTATAGAGAAAATTCGAAAATAGAAATGTAGAAATAAAAGTATATTCTGAATAGGGAGTTATAGAGAAAATTCGAAAATAGAAATGTAGAAATAAAAGTATATTCTGAATAGGGAGTTATAGAGAAAATTCGAAAATAGAAATGTAGAAATAAAAGTATATTCTGAATAGGGAGTTATAGAGAAAATTCGAAAATAGAAATGTAGAAATAAAAGTATATTCTGAATAGGGAGTTATAGAGAAAATTCGAAAATAGAAATGTAGAAATAAAAGTATATTCTGAATAGGGAGTTATAGAGAAAATTCGAAAATAGAAATGTAGAAATAAAAGTATATTCTGAATAGGGAGTTATAGAGAAAATTCGAAAATAGAAATGTAGAAATAAAAGTATATTCTGAATAGGGAGTTATAGAGAAAATTCGAAAATAGAAATGTAGAAATAAAAGTATATTCTGAATAGGGAGTTATAGAGAAAATTCGAAAATAGAAATGTAGAAATAAAAGTATATTCTGAATAGGGAGTTATAGAGAAAATTCGAAAATAGAAATGTAGAAATAAAAGTATATTCTGAATAGGGAGTTATAGAGAAAATTCGAAAATAGAAATGTAGAAATAAAAGTATATTCTGAATAGGGAGTTATAGAGAAAATTCGAAAATAGAAATGTAGAAATAAAAGTATATTCTGAATAGGGAGTTATAGAGAAAATTCGAAAATAGAAATGTAGAAATAAAAGTATATTCTGAATAGGGAGTTATAGAGAAAATTCGAAAATAGAAATGTAGAAATAAAAGTATATTCTGAATAGGGAGTTATAGAGAAAATTCGAAAATAGAAATGTAGAAATAAAAGTATATTCTGAATAGGGAGTTATAGAGAAAATTCGAAAATAGAAATGTAGAAATAAAAGTATATTCTGAATAGGGAGTTATAGAGAAAATTCGAAAATAGAAATGTAGAAATAAAAGTATATTCTGAATAGGGAGTTATAGAGAAAATTCGAAAATAGAAATGTAGAAATAAAAGTATATTCTGAATAGGGAGTTATAGAGAAAATTCGAAAATAGAAATGTAGAAATAAAAGTATATTCTGAATAGGGAGTTATAGAGAAAATTCGAAAATAGAAATGTAGAAATAAAAGTATATTCTGAATAGGGAGTTATAGAGAAAATTCGAAAATAGAAATGTAGAAATAAAAGTATATTCTGAATAGGGAGTTATAGAGAAAATTCGAAAATAGAAATGTAGAAATAAAAGTATATTCTGAATAGGGAGTTATAGAGAAAATTCGAAAATAGAAATGTAGAAATAAAAGTATATTCTGAATAGGGAGTTATAGAGAAAATTCGAAAATAGAAATGTAGAAATAAAAGTATATTCTGAATAGGGAGTTATAGAGAAAATTCGAAAATAGAAATGTAGAAATAAAAGTATATTCTGAATAGGGAGTTATAGAGAAAATTCGAAAATAGAAATGTAGAAATAAAAGTATATTCTGAATAGGGAGTTATAGAGAAAATTCGAAAATAGAAATGTAGAAATAAAAGTATATTCTGAATAGGGAGTTATAGAGAAAATTCGAAAATAGAAATGTAGAAATAAAAGTATATTCTGAATAGGGAGTTATAGAGAAAATTCGAAAATAGAAATGTAGAAATAAAAGTATATTCTGAATAGGGAGTTATAGAGAAAATTCGAAAATAGAAATGTAGAAATAAAAGTATATTCTGAATAGGGAGTTATAGAGAAAATTCGAAAATAGAAATGTAGAAATAAAAGTATATTCTGAATAGGGAGTTATAGAGAAAATTCGAAAATAGAAATGTAGAAATAAAAGTATATTCTGAATAGGGAGTTATAGAGAAAATTCGAAAATAGAAATGTAGAAATAAAAGTATATTCTGAATAGGGAGTTATAGAGAAAATTCGAAAATAGAAATGTAGAAATAAAAGTATATTCTGAATAGGGAGTTATAGAGAAAATTCGAAAATAGAAATGTAGAAATAAAAGTATATTCTGAATAGGGAGTTATAGAGAAAATTCGAAAATAGAAATGTAGAAATAAAAGTATATTCTGAATAGGGAGTTATAGAGAAAATTCGAAAATAGAAATGTAGAAATAAAAGTATATTCTGAATAGGGAGTTATAGAGAAAATTCGAAAATAGAAATGTAGAAATAAAAGTATATTCTGAATAGGGAGTTATAGAGAAAATTCGAAAATAGAAATGTAGAAATAAAAGTATATTCTGAATAGGGAGTTATAGAGAAAATTCGAAAATAGAAATGTAGAAATAAAAGTATATTCTGAATAGGGAGTTATAGAGAAAATTCGAAAATAGAAATGTAGAAATAAAAGTATATTCTGAATAGGGAGTTATAGAGAAAATTCGAAAATAGAAATGTAGAAATAAAAGTATATTCTGAATAGGGAGTTATAGAGAAAATTCGAAAATAGAAATGTAGAAATAAAAGTATATTCTGAATAGGGAGTTATAGAGAAAATTCGAAAATAGAAATGTAGAAATAAAAGTATATTCTGAATAGGGAGTTATAGAGAAAATTCGAAAATAGAAATGTAGAAATAAAAGTATATTCTGAATAGGGAGTTATAGAGAAAATTCGAAAATAGAAATGTAGAAATAAAAGTATATTCTGAATAGGGAGTTATAGAGAAAATTCGAAAATAGAAATGTAGAAATAAAAGTATATTCTGAATAGGGAGTTATAGAGAAAATTCGAAAATAGAAATGTAGAAATAAAAGTATATTCTGAATAGGGAGTTATAGAGAAAATTCGAAAATAGAAATGTAGAAATAAAAGTATATTCTGAATAGGGAGTTATAGAGAAAATTCGAAAATAGAAATGTAGAAATAAAAGTATATTCTGAATAGGGAGTTATAGAGAAAATTCGAAAATAGAAATGTAGAAATAAAAGTATATTCTGAATAGGGAGTTATAGAGAAAATTCGAAAATAGAAATGTAGAAATAAAAGTATATTCTGAATAGGGAGTTATAGAGAAAATTCGAAAATAGAAATGTAGAAATAAAAGTATATTCTGAATAGGGAGTTATAGAGAAAATTCGAAAATAGAAATGTAGAAATAAAAGTATATTCTGAATAGGGAGTTATAGAGAAAATTCGAAAATAGAAATGTAGAAATAAAAGTATATTCTGAATAGGGAGTTATAGAGAAAATTCGAAAATAGAAATGTAGAAATAAAAGTATATTCTGAATAGGGAGTTATAGAGAAAATTCGAAAATAGAAATGTAGAAATAAAAGTATATTCTGAATAGGGAGTTATAGAGAAAATTCGAAAATAGAAATGTAGAAATAAAAGTATATTCTGAATAGGGAGTTATAGAGAAAATTCGAAAATAGAAATGTAGAAATAAAAGTATATTCTGAATAGGGAGTTATAGAGAAAATTCGAAAATAGAAATGTAGAAATAAAAGTATATTCTGAATAGGGAGTTATAGAGAAAATTCGAAAATAGAAATGTAGAAATAAAAGTATATTCTGAATAGGGAGTTATAGAGAAAATTCGAAAATAGAAATGTAGAAATAAAAGTATATTCTGAATAGGGAGTTATAGAGAAAATTCGAAAATAGAAATGTAGAAATAAAAGTATATTCTGAATAGGGAGTTATAGAGAAAATTCGAAAATAGAAATGTAGAAATAAAAGTATATTCTGAATAGGGAGTTATAGAGAAAATTCGAAAATAGAAATGTAGAAATAAAAGTATATTCTGAATAGGGAGTTATAGAGAAAATTCGAAAATAGAAATGTAGAAATAAAAGTATATTCTGAATAGGGAGTTATAGAGAAAATTCGAAAATAGAAATGTAGAAATAAAAGTATATTCTGAATAGGGAGTTATAGAGAAAATTCGAAAATAGAAATGTAGAAATAAAAGTATATTCTGAATAGGGAGTTATAGAGAAAATTCGAAAATAGAAATGTAGAAATAAAAGTATATTCTGAATAGGGAGTTATAGAGAAAATTCGAAAATAGAAATGTAGAAATAAAAGTATATTCTGAATAGGGAGTTATAGAGAAAATTCGAAAATAGAAATGTAGAAATAAAAGTATATTCTGAATAGGGAGTTATAGAGAAAATTCGAAAATAGAAATGTAGAAATAAAAGTATATTCTGAATAGG
Organism: Limnodynastes dumerilii; assembly: GCA_011038615.1. Lineage (NCBI taxonomy): Eukaryota > Metazoa > Chordata > Amphibia > Anura > Limnodynastidae > Limnodynastes > Limnodynastes dumerilii. The sequence continues at coordinate 287,421 of WWET01001867.1, read as the reverse complement.
GAGTTATAGAGAAAATTCGAAAATAGAAATGTAGAAATAAAAGTATATTCTGAATAGGGAGTTATAGAGAAAATTCGAAAATAGAAATGTAGAAATAAAAGTATATTCTGAATAGGGAGTTATAGAGAAAATTCGAAAATAGAAATGTAGAAATAAAAGTATATTCTGAATAGGGAGTTATAGAGAAAATTCGAAAATAGAAATGTAGAAATAAAAGTATATTCTGAATAGGGAGTTATAGAGAAAATTCGAAAATAGAAATGTAGAAATAAAAGTATATTCTGAATAGGGAGTTATAGAGAAAATTCGAAAATAGAAATGTAGAAATAAAAGTATATTCTGAATAGGGAGTTATAGAGAAAATTCGAAAATAGAAATGTAGAAATAAAAGTATATTCTGAATAGGGAGTTATAGAGAAAATTCGAAAATAGAAATGTAGAAATAAAAGTATATTCTGAATAGGGAGTTATAGAGAAAATTCGAAAATAGAAATGTAGAAATAAAAGTATATTCTGAATAGGGAGTTATAGAGAAAATTCGAAAATAGAAATGTAGAAATAAAAGTATATTCTGAATAGGGAGTTATAGAGAAAATTCGAAAATAGAAATGTAGAAATAAAAGTATATTCTGAATAGGGAGTTATAGAGAAAATTCGAAAATAGAAATGTAGAAATAAAAGTATATTCTGAATAGGGAGTTATAGAGAAAATTCGAAAATAGAAATGTAGAAATAAAAGTATATTCTGAATAGGGAGTTATAGAGAAAATTCGAAAATAGAAATGTAGAAATAAAAGTATATTCTGAATAGGGAGTTATAGAGAAAATTCGAAAATAGAAATGTAGAAATAAAAGTATATTCTGAATAGGGAGTTATAGAGAAAATTCGAAAATAGAAATGTAGAAATAAAAGTATATTCTGAATAGGGAGTTATAGAGAAAATTCGAAAATAGAAATGTAGAAATAAAAGTATATTCTGAATAGGGAGTTATAGAGAAAATTCGAAAATAGAAATGTAGAAATAAAAGTATATTCTGAATAGGGAGTTATAGAGAAAATTCGAAAATAGAAATGTAGAAATAAAAGTATATTCTGAATAGGGAGTTATAGAGAAAATTCGAAAATAGAAATGTAGAAATAAAAGTATATTCTGAATAGGGAGTTATAGAGAAAATTCGAAAATAGAAATGTAGAAATAAAAGTATATTCTGAATAGGGAGTTATAGAGAAAATTCGAAAATAGAAATGTAGAAATAAAAGTATATTCTGAATAGGGAGTTATAGAGAAAATTCGAAAATAGAAATGTAGAAATAAAAGTATATTCTGAATAGGGAGTTATAGAGAAAATTCGAAAATAGAAATGTAGAAATAAAAGTATATTCTGAATAGGGAGTTATAGAGAAAATTCGAAAATAGAAATGTAGAAATAAAAGTATATTCTGAATAGGGAGTTATAGAGAAAATTCGAAAATAGAAATGTAGAAATAAAAGTATATTCTGAATAGGGAGTTATAGAGAAAATTCGAAAATAGAAATGTAGAAATAAAAGTATATTCTGAATAGGGAGTTATAGAGAAAATTCGAAAATAGAAATGTAGAAATAAAAGTATATTCTGAATAGGGAGTTATAGAGAAAATTCGAAAATAGAAATGTAGAAATAAAAGTATATTCTGAATAGGGAGTTATAGAGAAAATTCGAAAATAGAAATGTAGAAATAAAAGTATATTCTGAATAGGGAGTTATAGAGAAAATTCGAAAATAGAAATGTAGAAATAAAAGTATATTCTGAATAGGGAGTTATAGAGAAAATTCGAAAATAGAAATGTAGAAATAAAAGTATATTCTGAATAGGGAGTTATAGAGAAAATTCGAAAATAGAAATGTAGAAATAAAAGTATATTCTGAATAGGGAGTTATAGAGAAAATTCGAAAATAGAAATGTAGAAATAAAAGTATATTCTGAATAGGGAGTTATAGAGAAAATTCGAAAATAGAAATGTAGAAATAAAAGTATATTCTGAATAGGGAGTTATAGAGAAAATTCGAAAATAGAAATGTAGAAATAAAAGTATATTCTGAATAGGGAGTTATAGAGAAAATTCGAAAATAGAAATGTAGAAATAAAAGTATATTCTGAATAGGGAGTTATAGAGAAAATTCGAAAATAGAAATGTAGAAATAAAAGTATATTCTGAATAGGGAGTTATAGAGAAAATTCGAAAATAGAAATGTAGAAATAAAAGTATATTCTGAATAGGGAGTTATAGAGAAAATTCGAAAATAGAAATGTAGAAATAAAAGTATATTCTGAATAGGGAGTTATAGAGAAAATTCGAAAATAGAAATGTAGAAATAAAAGTATATTCTGAATAGGGAGTTATAGAGAAAATTCGAAAATAGAAATGTAGAAATAAAAGTATATTCTGAATAGGGAGTTATAGAGAAAATTCGAAAATAGAAATGTAGAAATAAAAGTATATTCTGAATAGGGAGTTATAGAGAAAATTCGAAAATAGAAATGTAGAAATAAAAGTATATTCTGAATAGGGAGTTATAGAGAAAATTCGAAAATAGAAATGTAGAAATAAAAGTATATTCTGAATAGGGAGTTATAGAGAAAATTCGAAAATAGAAATGTAGAAATAAAAGTATATTCTGAATAGGGAGTTATAGAGAAAATTCGAAAATAGAAATGTAGAAATAAAAGTATATTCTGAATAGGGAGTTATAGAGAAAATTCGAAAATAGAAATGTAGAAATAAAAGTATATTCTGAATAGGGAGTTATAGAGAAAATTCGAAAATAGAAATGTAGAAATAAAAGTATATTCTGAATAGGGAGTTATAGAGAAAATTCGAAAATAGAAATGTAGAAATAAAAGTATATTCTGAATAGGGAGTTATAGAGAAAATTCGAAAATAGAAATGTAGAAATAAAAGTATATTCTGAATAGGGAGTTATAGAGAAAATTCGAAAATAGAAATGTAGAAATAAAAGTATATTCTGAATAGGGAGTTATAGAGAAAATTCGAAAATAGAAATGTAGAAATAAAAGTATATTCTGAATAGGGAGTTATAGAGAAAATTCGAAAATAGAAATGTAGAAATGGAAGTATATTCTGAATAGGGAGCTTTATGAAATAGAATTGTTCGAAATTGAGAATAATAGCAATAGAGAATAATCGAAAATACAACAATCGAAATAGAAATACAATCGAAATGTGCATGTTTCGTAACCTATTACATTCGAAATAGGGAACGTTCGAAATAGCGAAAATTCGAAATTGCGAACTTTCGAAATAGCGAAAATTCGCAATTTAGTGGTCGAAATACAGATTTTCGAAATTGGCATTTTCTAACCGGGGACTGACTACCCTTTTTTGTACCTCTCTCTCTCTCTGTCTCTCTCTGTTTCTCTCTCTCTCTCTCTCTCTTTCTATATATATATATACAACTCATCTATATATATAAAAGACATCTTGCTCCTCACACTTCATACGCATGCGCAGTGGCATCCACTGCATATGCGGTGACAGCAGAATAGCTGCTGTCCTGGTGCCCCACTCACTCCCACCCTCCCTTCACTGGCTGGCGCGCTGTTTGAGATCCTAATCGTAGTTTACACCAAATGCAGCAGAGGTCTATCTGTGGTAGTGCAGGTACCTCCTTCCTAATTGCAGGGACTAACTGGCCAACCCCAAGCTCCAACTGCAGCAGAAGGCATTAACATTGATAAATTTATACAGCAAGGCCATTAATCACTGAACCACACTGGCAGACAGGCTGCTGACAGACACAAGGTAAATAAAAAAAATGGAGGCTCAGTCAAACCCTGCTAACATGATACAGCCTCAGCACAACAGGTCAAAGCAAGGATATTGAGGAAAACAGGGGAACAATAACAGGACACAGGGAGAAAGGTCATAAAGCTTAGAAAGAACAGTAAAAATTATAGACATGGATAAAAAAAAGGGAAAGATTACAGACACTGACTCCCAGACAAATGAGACAGGTACTAAAAGAAGCTACTGGCACCCCTAAATACAGGATACAGGCAGAAAGCAAGAGCAGAGGGAAAAGGGGGAA
>WWET01001867.1:251695-268569 GCA_011038615.1 Limnodynastes dumerilii | reverse complement strand
GAGTGTTTAGTGCAACATGGAACCTTGTTAGCAATCTGTGTAAACATCCAAAACCCCCAAAATATTGAGAAATTTATGTTTATTAAAATGAACTACTCATTTTTGAAGAACAAGTGGGAATGCGCTAATATTGGGTGATGATGATATAAACAACAGTGAAGAGAGTGATTACAAGAAGGATGAAAACGTATAACTTGCTGTACCATTGCTATAGACAAATAACCCAATATTTATTCTTATTGATTTTGTTTTATCTGTAAATTTTCTTTGTACTGTATGTATTCTTATGTGGGAGCCCAAACAAACCAAGTACTTCAGTCAGAGAAGTATCCCTGTTGCTGAAGTGTTTGGTTTGTTACACTATGCATATCCAATGTAATGGTGGGCGGGAGTGCTCAAGGACCACTTTTTATTATAGACTTTGCCCACCTTGATAAATAAGATGAACAGTAACAGAATTAACATAAATAATATATTTAGCAGAAGTACTGATGTAAAAAACACTTTTGCTTAAAGGAAGTAAAGTTTATCATACAACTGAAGAAATGGCTCATGGTGAAGAAACTAGCCAAAAAGAAATGCCAACCTGTGTGCATTTTTGCAAGAAGCTGCCACTCATATAGTACCAGTGTAACAGGTAGGGTCTTGGTGCCCTAGAAATTAAAACAGACCCGCCACACATTTGTGTTTCTTAAAGATCATAAAGAACAACAGAAAGAGATGTTCTGTTCCACTCCTAGTACCAGGTGTGGCAATTCTCCTTAAATGAAAAGGAAACCAGGCAGTTAATATATTGTCAAACACCTACAGATTACCTGTGGGAGAGAATTGGGACGTTAGGATACAAGTAAGACCATCATCACTGGACATAGACTCAGACAGTCTCTTTTTTAAAAAGGTACTGGTGAACGCAGCAGAATCTTTCACGTGCCTTCTAGTTCCAGAGCCATTCATGGAAGGAATGCTGAATGACTCTACCTCCAGCTGGCAAACCTTCAAGAGACTACTTACCTCCTAAGTACAACTCCCTGTCCTTCATTATGTGTGACCTCCAGTCATTGGTATCTAGTACCTAACACCCTCTCTCCACTAGCAGGGCATTGTGCCCATTGATGGCCGTAAAGGACTCAACAGCATATTGCCCTGGTGCTGCACAAGCTCCCATTGGTGCTAGTGGTATCTGGGCACCTCCCCTGGGTGACAAGGGTGTCATATGCTCATTTCCTAAGAAAAGAGAATCTAAATCAAAAGGAAGAACCTCTTGGGATCTCACCATCGACCAACTCCCCGCCTTTGTTTTCTGGGGTTTCCCTGGTGACTTTTCACTTGCTTATGGACACTCCATGCTTGCTCTTGCTATTGGTTCTTTTGATCTTTCATAGCAGTGCTTGGATGCTTGGCATTGGGCTTTGGTGGATCTTCTTTGGTCTTGAAGTAACAGTCCCTCAAATACATCAATCCTTCTTCTGCCTCTTCTGGCAACTTCCTTCTGTCTCACAATGTGCACCGTCCAATCTTCTCTCTGTCTCTGTCGGTCCCCTCTCTCTGCCCCACACAGAGTCCTAAATAAATCCTGTCACGGCTCCAAAATTAAGTGGTGAATTATTTGATAATGTATTAAAAGAGGTCTTGCAGCTGACCACCCAACTGGCTGTCTGACATTCCATCCCAGTAGATCACAATCTTCAGACAGACAGTAAAGCATCAAAGTGAATGGTGGAAAATGGTTTGAAACACATATATATATAGTTACTGCTTTATGGTCCATAGTGGCCAATAGGTTTGGAGGGAGGTGCTAGCATATATTTAAAGGAAAAGGGAAAGATTTTCTAAATAGTCAATAATTTTTTCATACTTATCTTATTTACGTGATTGGCCTTTTTCTTGCTTCTACTAACTTACTTTATTTATGTTTGTTTTTTCTACTTGTCTTTTTTCTTTTTGCATCAATTAAAAAATATTCTATAAGGCCGTATGGTTTATTAAACTGTTCCCTACATATTTCAAGTTTAGCAATTATAAACTTTAATTGCTGAACTTGAAATGCTACTACACTTTAAAGAACTTAGTGATTGAATTTACATGTTGCTATATTAAAGCTGCTAATATGGAGAGCTTTTTACACTTAATTTGGCTTGTCAGATTTGTTTTAGTTTTTTTGCACTTTAATTTGGCTAGCTGGATGTTAAGCTTAGATTTAATATTATATTCACAAAAAATAGGTTAAGAAAGTAATGATTAAGTTTAATCTAGGCACAGAATCTTCTGTAAAGTTTTTAAATGCGATAATAACTACACAATAATTGAAATCATGCAGTATAGGGTAGAAAGATGGGTATGAGTCAACATGCATCGTGACAAGAAAACAAGAGAAAATTGGAGAACCTAAAAAAAATCAGGTATTAGTTCATACAGTGTCATCATGTTTTGATAATATATTTTGAAATGGACAAAACAAAGTTAGAACTGCTGTTTAGCTTTCTAAGCACAGCATTGAAAAAATACACACAAAAAGAAAAGATAGCAGTGAACATACAAAGATACAAAGCCAATAGCTATTTAGAAACACAAGTCTGTATTCAACAAAACCAAAAGGGTCTGCAATTCACGTACAAATAAACTCTATATAAAAAGCCCTGTCCTCGTGTCCTGAAAGCACAGTTCATTTAACCACATCTAAACCAACAACATGGGAAAGGTAAAACAGCATTAACATTATACTGAGGTTTTTTTTTTTGCAGTTTTGAAAATACATTTTATAATGTGCTTTTGTAATGTTTTATTTGTTAATGAAGATGTTAAAAGGAAACAGTGCTTAATACTAAACAGTGCATATTTACTTTGTATGATAAAAATATTTCCTTTTGCAGAAGCAAATGTTTTAACAGTGTAATAAAATGCAAAACATTTTAATTAACAGATCATCTTCTATGAGGACAGAAACTTCCAGGGTCGCTCCTATGAGTGTAACTCTGAATGTCCGGACTTATCCTCATACTTTAGACGCTGTAACTCTATCCGAGTGGAAAGTGGAAACTGGATCCTATATGAACACCCTAACTACAGAGGACACCAGTATTTCCTTCATAGAGGGGAATATCCTGACTTCCAGCAATGGATGGGGTACAATGACTCCATCCATTCTTGTCGATTGAGCCCCCAGGTTATTAACAAATATTTTAATTCATTATTTTGCTTAAAATCTAGTACATGCACAGACTAAAATTTATATATAATTAATTATTTCACTAAAATTTATTTTTATTTATTTAATAATAATATAATTATTTACTATGTATTTATTTATTTTAATTCATTATTTTGCTTAAAATCTAGTACATGCACAGACTAAAATTTATATATAATTAATTATTTCACTAAAATTTATTTTTATTTATTTAATAATAATATAATTATTTACTATGTATTTATTTATATTTACTATTGTGCTTAAATTATAATTGTAGTTTGTACTTATTAAAAAAAAATAGATATGGATACTGACATTCTGATACTTAAAACTTTAGCACCATGGTTCATTCAGAATAAGGATCTATCAGAGAGAAGACTTTAGAGGACAGATGATGGAATTCAGTGAAGATTGTCCAAATGTCTATGAGAGATTCCGTTATCATGATATTCACTCTGCCCATGTACAAGATGGTTACTGGATGTTCTATGAAGAGCCCAATTACCGGGGACGTCAGTATTACCTGAGACCTGGAGAGTACAGAAGATACACTGACTGGGGAGCCACAAACCCCAGAATTGGTTCCTTTAGGAATATTCGCCATTCATATTAAATTAACAGAAGTTTATGTTTACTGCTTATTAATTTAATAAATGACTTAAACTTAATATTGTTATGTTTTAAATTTATTTAGTAACTAATAATTTTACAAACAGTAAAACCTTTAATGTTTAATCCTTGCACCAAGCACATCAGGAAATGGGTTTTGGTCTGCTGACATATAGACCAAAGAAGTTTTTGAGTGTTTAACGTCACATTTCCATCTATGCTAAAGAATAATCAATAACCCCTTTAAAATACATCATAGTTACTATGAAAGACAAATAGCTTTTATTATTATTTCTTTTTTTCTTTTTCTGATAATTTACTACCAGGCATTTTCATGCATTCAATTTCAAATATTAAGCTAGTCAGATCTCACAATCTTAATCAAGTTTACAATGTGACTGTCAAATTCAGGAACGAGCAGTAGCAACACTTTACTAAAAGTAGAAAATATAGTCATGCACATTAAAGATTGCTGCCTTTATTGTTTAATCAGTATGTGAGAATAATTATTTGGCTAAGCTATTTCTGTTTAATACAAATATTACCAATGGTATTCAACTTAAGGGGGACATTTAGTAAAGTTGTTTTTTTAATCGCTGTTTTTGGCGTTTTTTATGGGCGATTTACTATGTAAAAATCCTTGAAAAATAACCATAAATATTGCCAAAAAAGAACTGGGTGTGAGTGTCGATTTTGTTGAAAATTAGCTATGTAAAATGAAAAAATGCTGCTTATGGTACTAAAAGACACAGCATAACCTGCAATACATGAGCATGCTGTGCTTTCTAGTACTATATGCGGCCCCTTGCTAAGGGTTAATAGCATGTCACGTGAGTTTTTTTTGTCAAAGCACTTAGTTCATTTACATTATAATTTTCTTTTTTGTAAAAATCTATTTATACTAAAGGGCACGGAGTGTAGAGATTTTTTAAGATAAATTGCCACGATTACAAGCTAACTCACAGCGAATTAACTCTTAAAAAAATCATCACACATTGCTATCATAGTAAATCCGGCTATTTGGAAACCCAAATCTACAGAAAATCATGGCAATGGCTGGCGATTTATAATTGCAGCCAAAAAACAACTTTAGTAAATTTACCCCATGAGGTTTATTGTTTTACGACGGAATTCGGACAGAACCACACCTAACTCACTGGTGCAGCCCATAACCCGCCCCACATTTTAGGTACTTATGGCACTTAAGAGTACAATAGGGCTACCTTATCTTACCGTGTAAAAATCATGCACCAACATCCAGTGTACAGTGGCTTCTGTAGTGTTTTACAAAAAAGTTCATAAAAACACACATTAATTTAATAAAACAACAACAAACAATGCTTATTTATAAGGTATACTCCATGACCAACCTTTTTTTCTAGACTGATGCAAAATAAACTCTTTATTATTATTATTATTATTATTATTATTATTATTATTATTATCATCAACATCAATTTCTAAGGTGCCACAAAGTGTCTGCAGTGCCATACAAAATACAACAAAATACATTACAGACATGCATGATAGGGATGGAAAGCACAGTACATAATAAAATACAATATAAATATAAAAATATCACAAAAACACTATAAAGTGAAGCAAGCACAGAGCACAAGGCAAAATGTGAGGTGTCAAGCTTGGCAGATCAGGGAGGAGGGGATAGAGTGCAGTGAGCGGTTGAGAGGAAGAGACCAGATGGGGATGGGGTAAAAGGTTAGCAGTGAGGGACAAAAGGGTACAAAGTGAAGGGGGAAGTGGTGGAGGAGGTAACAACACTAGGATGAAGGGACCTGATCACATGAGTTAACACACTAAGTGGTAGGCATTACAGAAGACATAAGAAGGGGGAAGTGGACTGCTGGTGTGAGCAGAGGAGAGGGGGAAAGAAGGAAAAGAAGGGATAGATGTAGGATGCAATGAAGATGTTAAGTGGAGAAGAGGTAGGCTAACCTGAACAGGTGCATTTTGAGTGAGCACTTGATCTGTAATGTGGGGGAGAGTCTGACTGAAGAAGGGAGGTCATTCCAGTGCAGAGGTGCAGCCCGGGAGAAGTTACTATTATTGACTTTATACAGTTGGTGGTAAGTAACAGCATAGTATTAAGACCAGCAAAATCCTACTCCACAGAAACGGGCCTAAAGCTCCTCAAGATTGGCAACTAGACACAGCAGTCCTATAAGGAATGTTCTTGCCACACTAGATAAATTGTCTGAAATTTAGAGTGTAGATTATGGTCAGGATGTTAGCCAGAGTTGATGGAAGCTGTACACTGCAGAAAAGTAAAGGAGGGTGCATCTCAATACACTTGCCATCCTGGAATGGAATACTGGGAACTTAGCAAATAGATACAGATGCATAGCAATAACTTTATGGTGGGTACTGAAAGGAATAGGAACCAGGATTCACAGATGTATGCTGCTTGGAAAGTTAAAAGCTTGTGGCTGATTGCCACTGGATCTGCAGTTGAGTGTTTATCATAAATACAGTAAACCAGAAAGCAATTTAGGTGCAGCCTAGTCCCATTGATTGAATTGATTTAAGACATTCCACTGCTGGAACATTTTATGGGGATAGTGGGGACACCCTTAAAAACCAGTCTGTTTAGGGTCACCTGTTTGTGGACAAACTGTTTTTTTTTACCAAAGTACCAATGAGGACTCTAATTCTAATTCTATTTAGAGCAAAATTCATGTTTGACTCACAGTCTTTAAATTCATTTATCAAAATCTTCATGCATATGTTAGAACAGAGCAGTCTAGAAACTGCCTCACATCAGTATAGGACAAACTTATTCAAATCAGAACTATTGGCCTTATGCTCCCTTTCCAATGATGAACCATTGTAATCTGCCCAGCTGACAAGGGCGGAGCTATTGTCATCCAAGACAAAAGCAAATATAGATTATAAATACAACATCAATTGTCCAGTACTTCAGTGTATATGAAACTATCTATGGACCCAATACATCAATATAAAAGAAAATTGGACACTCTGCTACAGGAAGTGGTAAGAAAAGAAGCAGGTAAGCTTCCTCAACAAGTGGCTGACTGTTTACATCCTCCATTTCCTATTAAACCACTGATATACATAATTCCAAAATTCACAAGGATGCCACCAAACCACCAGGGAGGCCCATTATATCAGCCTGAGGGTCATTATTTCAAAAGTGGCCATTTTTCTTAATTACTATTTTCAACCAGTGGTTCAACAGGGAACTTCATACCTTAAGGAAACTACAACCTTTTTAAATAAATTGAATGCCCTAGATAATCTTTCAACAGATACATATTCGGCCACTATTGACATAAACAGTCTTTATACTTCAATACCTGTGAAGACCTACTGGTGGTCAGAGATAGCTATAGAGATAGTTATGAAACGGCTAGAATTAACCCTTTACAGAAATTACTTTTATTTCAATGGAGTTCATTTTCTCCAGTTGACTGGATGTGCAATGGGGCTCAATGTGACCCTATCCTTTGCCAACTTATACATGCCAACCTACGAAGAGAAATATCTATACAGAGATGTACACTTAAAGGAACATCATATTTTCTACTGTAGGTTCAATGAACTGTTTAGGCTTTGGAAAGGTGACGAGAGTGTTGAGTCTCATGATTTGAACAGCAACAAAACCCTTATCACCTTTACTTATGCTATTAACGTTTTATCAATTCATTAGCTTGACGTAAGGATAGAAGCAATGGATAAAAAAATTACTTCAATTTATACTAAACCTACAGACAAGAGTAACATTCAACAAGCCAGTTCATTTAATCCACCTGCTCTAAATCAGGGACGCCCTTACTCCCAGATGCTATGTGTATACAGAATAACTAATGATGAGAGAAAATGGAACCAACAGATGGATGATATGATTCAAAAATTCTTAGAGAGGGGTTATGACAAACAAGATCTCATCACAATTATAAATAAAATTTGTTTATTCCCCAGGTCTCAAACATTGCTTCATAAACCTAAACAGGCTTTACTTAAAGCTCTCTCTTACTAGAAAGGCAACTAATAAATTGTGGCCCATAGTCAAGTCAAAGAGTACTCTGCCAAGATAACATGATTTCAAACTACTACCAAGTTACAAGCAGAGCAAAAACCTCAAGGGTCTTCTTGTTAAAATAGATATCATGACATCTAAAAACTTACAACTCAAACAGGGATGTTTCAGGTGCTTGAATTGCATCACTTGCCCTTATCTGGCTCCAGGTAGCCACTTTATACATCCACACACAAATAAGAAACATGCCAATAGACAGCACCAGACATGTAGTTCTACATATGTGATTTACACCATTATCTTTCCATGCGGTTTATTCTATGTTAGTAAAACTAAAAGACAGTTTAAAGAACTCATGGCCCTGCATAAATTGGCCATACGAGCTGACATCAATAGCACACTTTCTGACCAACATGTAGCCAGACACTTTGCTGTCTAAAGACATAGGCCCTGATTCACAGATATGTAAGTGTGTGATATACATGTGTTTTTATGATTTTATAAACCACGCATGCCCAGAATGTAAAAATATGCACTTAAAACATAGCCACATGATTCCCGCACACATACCTCAACCTTCCGACCGATTAACACATGAGTACAACACTAGCTTCGCATCTGTATCTAAAGGGGTAAGACACTTTATGCAAATGAGTTGCACATGGACTACCAATGTACAGTATGGGAGAGTCAACAGAGTTAGGACAGATTCACAAGTAGGTGTGCCTTGCATAAATGAACATTCGCACAGGAAAAGTTAAGGTAGCCTTCGACCACTCATAAGTTGCTAAAGCCTGTTGTACCATAAGAAAGGCCATGCGTCCATAAACACTGCACATAGCCATCACTTGCTGGGTAATTTTTGCGTTTAATTAACACACATAAGACTCACCTACTTAAAGCTATAGTTTTTGCTGTTCAATATAAGACTTTCAACAGTGTCAAGGTAGCCTTTTTTTTCAGTTATTTGTGTTTAATTTTAATATAGGAATAATGGGCCTGATCCAGACCTACGCCTGCTTGCGTTTTTACACTTTGACACATTCGAACTTTGGCGCTTCCCTCCAAACTTGGATTCAAAATTGAGGCAAAACACCATTTTGTCGGAAATGTCGGATCTCGTGGTTTTGGATTTTTCAGCACGAAATCTCACATTACTTTTCAGCTCCTTTGTGATTGCCCTGTTCAGTAACACTTTTCTTGCGTGTTTTTGAGAGTTTATAAGGCACTCCCTGATTTCGGAGTCATTTTAGAAAGGAGATTGGTGGTGGAAGTCAAATAACGTTCTGTGCTGTAGCTCTACCTGCGTCACACTGAGTGATCTATTGATAAGAAATATATCTATCCACTAGTGTGGTAGTTTATAGTTCAGTGCTGTAGTACTAGAAACTAATAAAAAATGTAATAAAAAAAGGGGTCTTGGTCTGGAGACTTGGTGCAGTGTACACACAGTGGGCCAGATCCAGACCTAAGTGCTTGTTACGTTTCATTGTGTAGCGTATTTACGCTAGCATATTTTCTATGCACTTCCCTAGGCACTCCCCTCGCTCGTACGTTCTTTGGCCGTTTTACGCTTGCTAAACCCTACCTTAACTTTTTAAAGCGTAACTACTGATGTATGTACAGGCTTCACAAATGTAAGTGCCTAAGCATGTCCATACTGTACGATTTAAATGCCTCACCCCGCGTAATAAAGGGAGTTGTATGGATGTCATGCCCCTTCGTTCGTAGTTACGCTGTTGATACGAGGATAGTACGTACGTTCAGAGCTACGTGGCGCAACATCTGCCGCATGCATACATAGTACATACAAAACAGCGTTTTTATGTCACTGGCTAGTATAAATACGTTAGCGTACGTAGCTCAGGATCTACTCACGTGAGTGTACAGGCCCCGGTAAATATTTTAAAAGACATTACACATATTCTGTGTAGTTGCCTATCAAGCAGTATAGCAATTATCCAAGTAGTGGACAGTGGACACAATTTTATTTCTGCTCTGGTTATTTTCAGCAGCAGAAATATTATATGTAGTTTACCCAATTTATATTACACATTCTATGAGTCATGCAATTCTGTAGTGTACAGTTTTGCATCCAATATAGAATTTTCCATCTAAATTTTATAGGACACTAATAATCATTAATATCAATTTATTCAATCTATATCTGAATTTGGTACTCAGCAATTTTGGTAATCCTTTGCCACATTATTTTACAAAAAATGCAGTTTGATATTGATTCAAATTAGTGTTTGCAGTCATTAAGTTTCTCTCTGTTAGGCACACTGTAAGCTGCACAAATACAATCTACTTCCCTTTTTTAGCGCATACGTTTTGCAACGTACTTGGGCACCTCTCTTTAAAAAAAATCCTGTTTTCTATTGATTAAAATTTGTGTTTGCGGGTATTAAATCTCTTTCTATTAGGCCTTGCTGTAAGCTACACAAATACAATCTACTTCCTTTCGTAACACATACGGTTTGCAACATACTTGGGCACCTAACTGTCTTTAAAAATATTCTAGAGCTGGTGCATCATTGTTGTACTAGTGCTGGGACACTACTTCAGAAATGTTTACCAGTAAAAAAAAGTACACATTTAAGAGAAAAGCATAAGCAATGGCACTTCCAACGAGTAAGCTTGTTATCCCTGGCTCGTAAAACTTCATCAGAAAGTCATATTGGAAAAGTGATTGCAGACAATTGTCATATTGCCAACATACCATACCAAATCCATTTTCAAAGAAAGCCAGGCAGGATCAGTCACCTGCAAATCAGGCAAATGCGTACGGAATAAAAAAGAAAGTCCCCCACAAAAATGTTGCCTTATAAAGTTTCAAAAATAAATGAGGAGAGTTAAAGGTTGTCCACAAAATCTGGCTGTGATTCCGACAGTTAGGATTCAGAGGACACAGTAATTTTAGAGAAGCCTCCTTACATTTGTGTTCCTTCTCCAAATGTCATGATGACCACCATTAGTCAAAATAATGATGCTGTGGGCTGGCCACTTGAGACATATGATTGGAATAATGGGGAGCTAGTGACATATAATGGGGGATACTAGAGGGCTAAAGACATATGATGGGGGACAGGGGCGTAACTAGAACTTTGTGGGCCCCACAGCAGAATATTGTTAAGGGCCCCCCTAACTCAGAACTAATACTTTCCTCAGGGGCAAAATGCATTACAATACAGTGAAAAAAGTGCTTAAATAACTTACCCCAATCTAGAAAACCCTCCACACATCCCCAATCATTGCACCCGCCGGTCTGGAATCACCAAGCACCGTTATCTGCATTCCAGCCTTTTTAATGAAATGCCAATCAATGTTTGCTATTTTTCTCTGAGGCATTTATATTGAGTGTGTATTTCTTTTAAATAAAAATTAATAAATTTAGTAAATTAATTTTTATTTAAAAGAAATACACAATCAATACAAAGGTGTAATGGAAAGGAAGAGACCTTTTTGAGTCTCAGTGTGGCATGAGAGCTGAGAGGAGTCAGATGTAAGAGTTAGGATGGATCACCTAATTCATATGGTTTGCATACATTTCTCCACGGCCTCACCTTCCATTGCTATGCGGTGTGAGGACAATTAAGTGCCTGATGAAGACATTAAGCTGTTCCCCAGGATCCAATCAAGGAGGAGCGCGCGCCTTTAAATACCCAGCAGGGATCTCCCACAATGTACAGTATCCCAGGCGAATAAACAAACCCTGACGAAGCCCTTTTGGGTGAAACGCGTAGGTAAAGCCTGAGAATGAGATCTCCACCATTTGGATACTGCTGAGCATATACTCCGGGAGAGAAGAGCCAAGCCTTGTGTTCTTTCACTTGATGCGGCGGTGTGCACGCCGCCGCACTACCTCTGACAGTACAACAGCTGTTAACTTCCACTGACTGCAGGAGCGAGGACATGAGGACTGTGCTACACGAGGACACAGAAAACGTCCAGAAGCACTGACCAGTCCCGTCCGATTCGTCTGCATCTCGGGGATTTTGTAAGTGACTAAGCCATTTATATTGTATCCTACTGTTACATATACCCCTAAGCAGGCTGAGATCCATCTTCTGTACCCCGGGACCCCGCAGCACCTGCAAACCCTGCCGTAATATACGGACTTCATTGCTATTATATTTTACCTGCACAGAAGCAGAGGATAGGATTACTGACTACTTTATCTGCTACTTGTGACATCTAAAGTGGGTTGAGAGACACTCCCCACCTCTTATTGCTTTCATTTGACCAGTCTATGTTTCAAAGATCTAGTAACTGTGTCCAATTCACAGAAAACATACACCCCCATTAGTGGGTACGGATCATTCTTACTGCATTGTATGAACTACTGTGGGGTGAGAATATTCTGCATCTGCGGTGGTGTGCACGCCGCCGCACTACCTCTGACAGTGCAACAGCTGTTAACTTCCACTGACTGCAGGAGCGAGGACATGAGGACTGTGCTACACGAGGACACAGAAAACGTCCAGAAGCACTGACCAGTCCCGTCCGATTCGTCTGCATCTCGGGGATTTTGTAAGTGACTAAGCCATTTATATTGTATCCTACTGTTACATATACCCCTAAGCAGGCTGAGATCCATCTTCTGTACCCCGGGACCCCGCAGCACCTGCAAACCCTGCCGTAATATACGGACTTCATTGCTATTATATTTTACCTGCACAGAAGCAGAGGATAGGATTACTGACTACTTTATCTGCTACTTGTGACATCTAAAGTGGGTTGAGAGACACCCCCCACCTTTTATTGCTTTCATTTGACCAGTCTATGTTTCAAAGATCTTGTAAATGTTTCCAATTCACGGAAAACATACACCCCCATTAGTGGGTACGGATTGTTCTTACTGCATTGTATGAATTACTGTGGGGTGAGAATATACCTCATCAGAACTGCAATTGTCTGTCTTCTATTATATGTTATACAGTGGGTCGAGGGCCACTCCCCACTGTCAATATTTCTGTGAACATATTGTTGCTTTACCTATGTCTTTTTATATATTAAGCTTTTGATTGAATAAATACGATTAATTTCCAACATAGTTTTACGGATATATGTATTGTGGCGCTAGGTGGTAATTGGGCCCCACACCAGAATTTTGAACAGGCCCCCATGTCCACACTATATATATATTTATTATGAGCTCAATATTTAGGATTTTGAAGATCATCTAGAGGGCACCTATCGCAGCCTGTGCACATTATATATCCTTACTGCTTTGGTACGGCTTAAGCAGCGCAAGTAGGTACTTTATCCTTTCTTTAATCAATACAAGTGTCTGAGTGCCCATAAATAAGATTTGCTTTTTCTTCTTTGTAGTTTGTACCTATTGTCAGGCTTGTTGGTGCATCGGCACCATATTTTCCTCACATAACTCCCTATCGATATTTTCTATTTTCTTTCTTTAACCACCTCAAACATGCCAGATATTACTCACACAACCCATTGATTCTCCTATTTTCTCTTTTACCCTCCCATACAGCACCCTACACAACACATTGAAACACACACCACCGTTACTTTAATCCCTTACACTGCTTTCTGTTACCTCCAGTCTGTCATCACTAACATGCCAAATATAACTCACAGAAACCCCTGATTCACCTATTACCTATTTCACCCTCACATACAGCACCCTACATAACACATTGAAACACACACCACTGTTACTGTAATCACTTACACGGCTATCTGTTACCTCCAACATGCCAGTCTTTACACACACACACCACCTGCTAAACTTTACTGTAACTTTTCCCTCACACACAACACCCTGCACAATACAATGACACACACACACACACACACACACACACACACATAATACCCTGCACAACACAATGACACACACACACACAACACAATGACACACACACTCACACCACCCTGCACAACACAATGACAAACACACACACTCAGCACCCTGCACAGCACAATGACAAACACACACATTCAGCACCCTGCACAACACAATGACACAATGACACACACACATACACACACCACCCTGCACAACACAATGACACACACTCAGCACCCTGCACAATAGCTAAGAAGAGAAACTTTCTCTCACCTCTATCTCCTGCAGCCCAGGAAGCTCTGTACATCATGTGACTGCATGAGTCACATGGGCTGATGATGTCACAGGATCCTGTCTGCTGCCTGCTGCATGTGAAGCAGTGATGTGGAATCTCTCTCCCCAGCGCTGATATAGAGGGTCACTGCATAGACTGTACATCACCATGACCCTCTATTGTAGCGCTGCACAGACAGACTCCACAGCACTGTTTAACATGCAGCCGGCACCCGCAGGAGGAACGTTAGTACAGGTGCAATGGGGTAATTGCTGGGCCCCCTAAGCCGCTGGGCCCCATAGCAACTTAACCCATTGAACCCCCGGTAGTTACGCCCTTGATGTTGGTTCCTCGTATTCTCTATGTGTTGCAATCCCTTCCTATAATTTTAACACACTCTGATCTCAGAAGACTAAACGGTCTTTTCCACAAATTTATTTGGAAAGGGGGTAGATTGCATATTCACTTATTAAAGCTCCAGCAAAGAAAGCTTAATGGTGGAATTAACTTCCCAGACCTCAGGCGGTACAACCATGCATGTATTCTGCGACATATGTGTGATTGGTTATCAAATACTTCAATATTCACATATACACATTGGACAACAATTTTCTTACTAACATGGATGTGGTCACATTCTTGCGTTTACATGACCAAGAGATTGATCTCTCTCTATGGGAAAATCCTTTATTATGGTCTACAAGGCAAACATGGCACACGTTGTGACATAGTATGAACTGAACTCACACTCTTCCTTACATTTACGCCTACTCCACAACCCAGACAATGTGGGCGTCCCCTGACTTTCACACAGGCGTTGACATGTTTTAACTTCTTAAGACCTTTTCCCTTTGCATACTATCAGACACAGTATTACATAGCATCTATATCCCGCCACCTATCAGAAAATGATTGGCATAACAATTTTGACACGCTACTTTTTCAGGTTCAGCCCCCTCGCAAGGCTATTTCCACTCACTATAGGAACCTTTGGGACCCCTTAAAATATGATAGTATAACAGCAAGGCTCCCTACCTGGCTAACTCACTTTCCACATTTAACCACTGATGCTCTCTTGGGCACTTTGGCACAGTCTTGTAGAATGCTTCCCTCTAGTCGATATGTGGAACTTTTTCTCAATGTATTTCACAAAACATACCTTACACCACAGAAAAGCTTTAATCTAAGAATTACCACTTCCAGCGCTTGCTATAAGTGAAGGATGCAGAATGCAGGAATGTTCCATTGTTTATGGGATTGGCCTTTCGTGTACCAACTATGGCTTCAGATCCGTAATTATGCATTGAACTTCCTGGTCAACTATTTGCCTTTTACACTTGAATGGCTCATACTGGGGATTATCCCAAAGTATCAGAGGATCAGTAGAGGGGTCAAAAAATAATTGCTAGCTGTAAGTGCAGCCGGAAAAAATACAATACTGCAAGTGTGGAACAGTACAGGAACCCCCCTCCCATTTTGTTTACTTAGGGAAAAGCTATTCAGATGGACTGGTTGGAGGCGTCTTTAGCTTAAGACCTGATAGCACAAAAATTATTTGATACATGGGAGAGTTATATAGACACATTGGGCCTGATCCGGACCTACGCTGCCCATAGGTCTGGATCACCACGTCACCATTTGCCATGGCATCGATATCGTTTGGGACTCTAGAGGAAAAATCCTGGGGATTTTCGAGGAGTTCGACCAATTTCACGCAATTATCCTAGAATCGCTCTAGTGTATGGCCAGCTTAACACCCCTGTCCTGCACTTCTGGCTCTTGCACCCTGGCTCTTGCACCTCTGGTTACTGAATTCCTGACTACAGCACTACAGGCACCACCACCATCAACAACCAACTTTGGAAAACACTATTACAAGGCATAAAAAAAGCTTCACATTCCCATCTACCACCTTGCCAAGCAGCCCTGCCTCATCTGCACCACTTCCCACGTAGGATGGCAAAACGTGACAGCACCACACCTCTAGTGGGTAATATAAAAAACATTTTTGTTTCATGGAAAATTTGTATGGTCTATTATGTTTAGATTTTATATCATTAAGGTTTATCAAGTAAATTGCTACAAAAAATTATTAAAACATACCTTACAATTTTGTTATCTCAATAATAGCCATTTATATGTAACAAATGTTTAGTAGGGTCCAAATGACACCCACACATTCTTCAGACTATCTGGAAATTTTACAAAAATATTTTTAAAAAGGATTTACGCATCACATAAAACATGAATATTCATGAAATGAAAAAGCTTTATTTGAAGGAAGTGCTTTATTGTTCAGGGACCGTGGGTCATGCTTGAGGCAAATTCCCTAAATGAGGAATGGCATATTCCCTTAGAACTACCCAAATGCCTCTGGAAGCTCCACTAGTGCAATAGTGTAGCGCAGCTAACAATTTGTTTAGCAGGGGTATTGTTGTTGGAACATTATACCTCGACTCAAGGATTCCAGGATGATGTGGGATGGTAGATAGTAGATTATAACCAGTAGGCCTCAAACATTCCAAAGAGCCTAGACCTAGGTCAGAAGGTTTTATAAGAGGATACTGCCGGCTTGCTTGCTACCAGGTGAGACGAGAATACCCCTCCTCGTACATATGTCATGCCAAATGCATTTTAACTAAAAAAACAGATGTCATTTTAAATACAAACATCTTTAAAGACCGCATATACGCAATCTACGTAACTAAACACCACGTAGATAGCATAAAATAGTTACTATGCATGCGTAGTAGCTAGAATCGTAAAATTAGGCACGTCTGTTAAAAATTAATCAGTGATAGTGATAATGGGCCTGATCCAGAAGAACTTTTCAGCCGATCTGCGCATGCGCCGGGCAGATGTTGCCCGGCGTTGCTATGGCAACGTTCGATCCTGGATCGGGCATCCGTAGCAGCGCCGTAGGGACGCTGGAGGAGACGTCCCCCAGCGTCCCTACGTACAGGTTAGTGTA
>WWET01001867.1:218390-240774 GCA_011038615.1 Limnodynastes dumerilii | reverse complement strand
TTACGCCGGCTGAATGCTACCCTAACTTCAGCCGGCGTAAGGAAGGGGCCATACGTTTGCGCAAGAGCGTATGGCCGCTTAGCTTGCCCTCCCACTCTCATTTAACTACCTCCCCCCGCCCACCTACACTAACCTGAACGTAGGGACGCTAGAGGACGTCCCCTTCAGCGTCCCTACGGCGCTGCTACGGACGCCCGATCGACGATCGGGCGTTGCCGTAGCGACGCCGGGCAACATCTGCCCGGCGCATGCGCAGATCGGCGGAAAAGCCGATCTTACGATTACGCCCGCCGTCCTAGCGATGGCGGGCGTTGTTCTGGATCAGGCCCAAAAGGAGGAGTTTGTGGCAAAGGGAGTAAGATGTGGAGCTAGGGGTAAGAGGAGCAGAGGGTGGAGCTCATGGCAGCAGAAAAATATCAACATGTAGATGATAAGTTGGAGGGGAAGGCCACAATGCCTAGCTCAAGTCCTACAAGTGAAGCAAATAAGGTGTTTTTTGTTTTAAATTTTTTTTTTTAAGTTTATTTAATTTGACATGCTTATTTCTTCTTTATAGCCAGAATAAAGGCTGGTCCAACATATAAGAACAGTATTATTTATTTATTTTTTTATTGTGTTTATTTTTGAATTTTTTCAGACAAACAAACAATAACATTAACAATACAAACAATTACCATCCCACCCACCCTTACATTCACCCAAGGTGTCTCGAGAGAAATTCAGATCTAACACAGTGTTATTGATACATACAGAAATGGTCAACGGCAAATGAGAAAAAGCAACAAAATTATACATTACATTGCAGAATCCGGTACTATAAAATTATACATTACATTGCAGAATCCGGTACTATACATCCATAAAACCCAACAGTGCTGACAAAAAGGTTGTAAATACAAGGAACAAAAGAGGTCCGGCGCTCCAAACATACATTAAATAACACTATGTGTCTGCACATAAATAAACAAAAAGGTTGTACTTTCCCAATCTTTTGTTGATGCTAACGAATGTGACACTCATACTCCTGAAAGTACACACATAATGGGTATTGCTTATAATGCCTAAAGAAGTTTTCATTTTACAATTTTACATACCCTTAATAGAATTAAAACCAATTTCACACATATCTGAGATTATTCCTTAGATTACACACTCCATCAGAGTGAAACCCCCGTATTGTCAGGTGAGTAACTAAGCACAGCTCCAAAGGGAGAGTCATACCAGCGGGACCAGGTTTTATGAAACATATCCAATGTTTTTCGTTTGGTGTGCAGAAATTTCTCGTGATTCATGTTGCAATTTACCAAAGCCACCCAGTTTTGAAAGGCAGGGGGGTCCGTCGCCATCCAGGTCCTTGCCACTATAACCAGGGCCAATGAGGTAAGAATCATTATATATTTAAATATTATACCAGAAAACTGCTCCTCTATGTCCACACCAAAAAGGAATGTCTTTGGATTTATGTCAGAGCTACCTGGAACCATGCTAGCAACACACCTCCACATCTTCACGTAAAAACTCTGAATCCCGGGACAGTCCCAAAGTAAATGCCAGAAACCTGCTTGATCCCCCTTACATTTAACACAATGAGAACTATCTCATAACCCTATTTCATGCAAAGCAAGAGGGGAGAGATAAACTCTATGTAGAATAAATAGGTGTATCTGCTGGTGTCTCATACATGCAGTGGCATATTTAGTGCTGGTTAACATCTGCTTCCAATCTTCATCCGTCACCTCTCCCAAATCCACCTCCCACTTGGCTCGCAAGGAAGACAGGTCACTTGCCCAAGTAAACTCAAACATATTCGAATATAGGAAAGAGATGGCTTGCCTATCAGCTGCATTAGCCAACATTGTCACAGCTGAGGAGGGGGATATAAGTATCGGTGCCGTTCCCAGTTGAGAGTGCAAGGCATGTCGAAATTGGAGATATTGGTAGAAACAGTGATTAGTTAAGCCAAATTCCACCCTGAGGGAGGAGAAACTTTTCAAAATCCCTGCATCATATACCTGTCTCAACATAACTACTCCCGCCTCTCTCCAGACTGACCTACCCAAAAAAATTTTTGTCTTTATCTTGTATCTTATGCTTTTTCTGAGTTCTGGAGGAAAAATGGCTCCTCACCAGCTTATCCTTCAGGTTGGGACTACGTCTCCAGCTCATCTGGGCGATCGAACCCAATACAGGGGCTAGTGTTTGGTCTGCAAGTAGTACTGGCCAGTGTTTCTGTATTATTGATTTAATTTCCTTCCACTCTGTACAATAGTCACCAACAAATCTAATAGTTTCATCTGTCTTGATATGCTTAGATTTTCCATATATTAAGTCAGTATGACTTTCCCGCCATGCCTCTGTTTTGGCTTTTTTAATGGACTTTTTACTGTAACCTCTATCTCGAAGTCTTATGGAAAGTTCTTCTGCCCTAATTTTAAAGTTGGTATCGTTAGAACAGTTCCTTCTCATATGGAGGAATTCTGTTATGGGAATTCCCTTGAGGATGGGTGGAAAATGTGAGCTGCTCTGGTGTAATAAGCTGTTTGTAGCTGTTGGCTTTCTGTAGAGGTCCGTGCTGAGGCTTCCATCTTCATTTACATTTATTGTGATATCTAAAAAGTTGACTGATGTCTGGCTGATATCATATGTCAGTCTCAAATTTAAATCATTTTCATTCAAATGTGCAATAAATTCATCAAAGGTTTCTCTTGGGCCATCCCAGATCACCAACACGTCGTCTATATATCGACACCATAGCGTTAGATGTTTTGAAAATTTATTCATTAACTCGCCCATTACATATTGTTCCTCCCACCATCCCAAATATGTATTAGCATATGCCGGGGCACAGGCCGCCCCCATCGCCGTGCCCCGGCATTGCAAATAAAATTTGCTGTCAAATACAAAGTAATTATGGTATAGGACAAACTCTAATAATTTGAGAAGGAATTTACCAAAGTCTGTTTGACCATTTTTGAATACGCTACCCAAACCCTACCTTAACTTTTCCATACGTAACACAATACGTCCGCTAACGGGCGTACAGACTACGCGAACGTACGCAGCTTAGCACGCCCATACTGTACACTTTAAATACCCCCCCGCCTACTTCACGTAATTCGCACGTATTCTTCGCTAACGTAATTTTGGCACGCCCACACGTAATTACTTACGTTCGCAATACGTGAATTATCCTTACGTTAGAAAATACGCTACGCGAATGTGCGTATTTTCTGCGGTGCGCATGCGCAGTTCGATCAAAACTGCGAATTTACGTGTATACCACACGTAAATTCGCAGAAAAACGTAGAGCAGGATCTGCCCCAATTAAATTAATGTACCACAGTATGATTTTTTGCTTTCAAGTTATTTTTGTTTTAGTTTTTGTTATAATTATTCTAGTTTGACACTACAATTATCATTAATTTCTTTATACATGAATATTTTATGTCATGATTATTCACTATTATTCACATAATTTTCATAATTTTTTCACGAATAATTAAAGATGGACTATAGACCACTTAAAAAATAAAATAAAATAGAAACATTACCTCATATTACACTTATAAGGATATTATAATTAATTTAGTTATATGGAAATAGTAAGAAGAATTATGTTGTAATGACTAAACATTCTAAATTATACTCTAAGTAACAATAATAACAATAATGGACAACAGTATTTATTTTATTTTATTTTATCTTATTGTATATATCTTTGTTCAAATTTCAACCTATAATGAATTGATCAATAATTTAGAAATTTAACTTAAACATCAGATAATAAGAAGATTACATACAAATTAGATTTAGACAGAAGGGATCTTTATTGTTATTGATATTATAACTGATTACTACAATTTAAACAATGTGGGGACACAATCGATTTGGTTATTTGATAATAGACAAAGAAAAACTAATGATGGGGTATAAATAAGTATTGTATTCTTAATTTGATGTATCATATTTATAACAATAAATAATAAATTAAATAATAACAAATAAAATTCATAAGGATAATTCTATGTAAAGATAGAGACTGAAAATACACATAAATGGTAAACAACATGTATGATTGGTAGGTAAAACTGTCAATCTAGTGGGACCCAATAAGAATAAACATCATAATATAAAAGGAAGCACCCGAACGGTGGGCAGGTGATGTCCATGAGTAAGCAATAGCGAAACGTACGTCGGACAGGGAGGACGCTGTGCACGGGCGCCCTCCTTTACACGTGCTGACAGATGTCTGTATTCCCATGTAAACAAATAGATACATTGTAATGTTAACTGGCAGATCGACTTTACTGAATTATACATGTGTCATTAAGACACTTTGCTACACAAGTAGCGAGCCTGCTACTTGAGGCAGTGGAGATCAGTGTACATAAAACTCCTTGGTGGAGGGCGGCACGAAGCAGATCAGATGAGCTGGACCCGTTATATTAGGTATAAAACTAGACAGAACAGCGATAACGATAGCTATATATACCAATAATTTTTGGTGAGGACAGCAATAGAGATCTTAATCTCCATATAGTGAGAGGCTGTAGTCCAGCAACGATGATATCATACCACCAATGAGTTTTTAATTGAAATCTTTATTAATAACACAGTGGATAATTAATAAGACATATAAAGATAATATTAATTTTGAACAACGTATAATTATGTACACTTAATCTTATGAATTATAATTATCTATTTGAATAATATTATATGACTGCCATCTACAGAGATTCGCCAGCAAATTAAACCTTATACCTAAACCTAAATATTTTTTCGGTGCTTTGCACGGTTGGAATTGATAAATTTCTTTTTTTCTTTTTAATATTTCGCTAGGACATTTTTATTTTTAATGTATACTATTAAAGTTTACATTTTTTAAACATTGTTGCACGTGTTAAGTGTTTTTAAACATTTTTTCGGTGCTTTGCACTGTTGGAATTGATAAATTTCTTTTTTTAATATTTCGCTAGGACATTTTTATTTTTAATGTATACTATTAAAGTTTAAATTTTTTAAACATTGTTCAAATCAAAAAATTGTACAGACCCAGAGTGCCACTAAGAGGTTACTTGTATGCTTCTATAAAAGAGAGGGATGTCAGCAATATAGGCACCCCCCCCTTTTTTGTTTGAGGTTTAAACATTTCTAATTATGTATCCCTACCTCTGAGCACCTCCCGGAATTTAGGGAAGTGGTTTGATTATATAATTGTGATAGTGCCAGTACAAAACTCCTCACTATTAATAAACTGTTACAGTAAAGGAGAAACAGCACCAGTGATACAAAAGCAAACGCAATTATACATTGACAATGTTAAGAGCAACATCATGCAAAATTATTAATAATCGTCATTTCAAATATACTTATCGCAACTAATGCAAATATCAGTAATCCCTCCACTCGAAAGGCAGAAACAGATGGTAAATCTGGGAGTTGTAAATCTCTAAGAAGGCGCTTCGCTGGGAGGAACTGTGCCCTCGACCTCTGGACCTCCATGGCGAAATCCGGAAACGCTGAAACAGATGCATTGTCCACTTTAATAGGACCTTTCTGCCGAGAGAGACGCAGGATGGCATCACGGTCCCTGAAGTGCAGGATCTTGGCAATCAGGGTATGCCATGGTGCCCCTGGAGGTGGGGGCTGAGGGGGCAAATGGTGTGCTCTCTCTATAGCAAACTGTGTTGAGAAAGACTCCTTGCCATATTCCCGGAGTAGGAGATCTTCCAGAAAGTGAGCCGGATCAGCACCCTCTCAGGAAACCCCACAAATCTTATATTGTTCCGTCTCAGGCGACCCTCCAGGTCCGTCACCTTGGATTTCCAGATATTTACTTGAGAACAAACAGCATCCAATTGCTCCTGCATAGGGTTGGTAAGCTCCTCAAGCGCAGATATCCGCTGCTCCGCCTCTCCCGGACAGTTTGCAGCTCCTGCCGAATAATGGACAAATCCACCTGGACCTCACTGATCTTACCCGTCACACGTACTTCCGAGTCGGTGATGGCCTGTAGAACCTGCGCCAAGGAGGGAGATGGCAGAGACGTCACCGGACCCTCCATCTCTGGGACCGGAGGAGTTTCATGTAAAGACGACGCAGCACCCTGTGACCCCGCTTGCGAAGAGGATCTGGCGTACTTTTCAAGTTTAGCTGCAGCCGCAGCTGCATAACCGGATTTCCCCATGCAGAAGATATTTGGGGTAGGACGATCAGATTTACAGTATATGTAGAATTAATAGCAACTCAATTCACTACACTCCAAGTAGGGCAGACAGTATAATTTGTAACCAGCTTTATAAATGAATGAGCGGAGGCTGTAGGAAGTCACTGAAACACAGGAATGCAGCAGCAGCTGTACCTTCAGATAGATGTCAGCAAAGAAACTTGCAAACAGGGTTTTAGGTGGGTGAATAAAATGCTTAGAAAGCCTCTCATAGATTTTGTACAGAGCCAGTAGTATATGGCAACAATTTCAGACTCAGTCTCTCCCCTGAGATGTAAGCCAGGAGCTTGTGCCCATGTGCATATAGAAAACAGCAGGTTTTATAGCTTACTGTACCAAGCAGGCAGCCCACTGAACATTGCAGGAAGTCACAGATGTATCCCTGTAGAAAAATGTGCAGCAAACTGTGCCTCCCGAAGGAGCCGACGAAACGCGCGTTGGAGTATGGGTATCCCGCTGTGCACCGGGACCCATCAGCCGCATCCACATCCTTGAATGAGCACTGTGAGATAGCGCAGGGAAAGGTACTGACCCGGAATGGGGGAAGCACGCCCGTGAGGCCGTTAGTACGGTTAGGGACAGCCTCCCCCTGGTTCCTGATTAGCTTAGGGTCCCCTGTTCTTTGCCTCATTTGTTGCATGCTACTTTGGATTGAAACTTTGGGAATTCCCATTTACACACTGCTGCTCCAGTACTACTGATAAGTATAACACTGGTTGCATTGTTGCCACTGATGTTGTTTTCTTTGTAACTTTGTCATTATGGGCCTGATCCAGAGTTACGCCGATGCGCTGTGCTTACCAAAGCACAGCGTATCGGCATTCAATTACCTTGGTACTCCCCCTGTGCGGGCGTATGGCCCCTTCCTTACGCCGGCTGAAGGCTACCCTAACTTCAGCCGGCGTAAGGAAGGGGCCTGGAGCACTCCCTCGACGCTTACCCTGTGGCCGGCGTAATTACACACTGTTATGCCGACTGAAGGCTACCTTAACTTCAGCCAGCGTAACAGTGTGTAATTACGCCGGCAAGGAGGGTTAATGTAATGTAATGAGAGCGTAAATGTCCAAACCCGCCCTCATTACCTTACCTGCCCCCGCAATCCTTCACTAACTGCAGCATAGTTACAGCGAGGAACGCCCCCTCAACCATAACTACGCTGTAGTTACAGACATCCTATCCTGAATAAAGGTTTACCTTAACATCTGCCCGGCGCATGCGCAGACCGGCTAAAAAGCCGATCTTACGCCCGCCGTCCTAGCGACGACGGGCGTACCTCTGGATCAGGCCCTATGTTACTATGGGAGCATGTGTAACGTTTTGCTGCTATGCTGATATTTAAACAATCAGTTCCTTTTCAGCTGTTATTACATTTGCTTTATATTGTGAATGTGACTATGATCAATAATATTTTGTCATTTATATTTTAAAGTCATTATGAATAATAAAGATAAATTTTAATCTTTATGAGAATTATGGACATGTTTGTTTATATGAGAAGTGCACCACAATGACCAGTTTTTTGTGAGCTTTTTGGCTCCTTTCCTTTCCCTCCCAAAGGAATGACAGCTCCAGTAACAATGAGCTGAGCAGGGCCACCTCACCCCTCTCTTGGCACTTCCTCTGATACTGAGCAGCACAGGTACAATAGGGGACAGCGTTCCTCACCACCCTGTACTGTGGCGGAAGAGGCAAGATGGCGGTCCCCCGTCCCAGCATGGGAGATTTTCATGCCACTCAGATATCCAGGGGGGAACTGAGTGCTACACTACCCCAGTGCCACCATCCACCCTCTCACTAGGTCCTAGCATCTCCACTGTCACTGCCACGGCCAACAACAGAGAAAGCCCCGATCCCAGCAGCCTCCGATGCAGACAACGAGAGGGGGGAGTACCACTTCAGCAGCAACGCCAGCTCCACCAGTACCGCTGCACTCGCGCAGCCCGACAGCCGCCCAGACCGCCTTCAAAGCTCCTGTGCTTCCTCCGGTGACTGCCAGGAACCCCACCAGGCACTTTGAACCAAAGCGTCAACGTGGGATAGCCTGATTAACAGGATATAGTAAGGATTAATCCAGGGAGCTTCAGGACAACACGTCCTACTCCATCAGATCCAGGCCCCGTCCCCTCAGAACAGTATTAGTTTTAGTATTAGTGTTTAGTATTAGTCCAATGCTATATTAACATGGCCCTGGATATTTTAGGAAACACAAATGGATTGGTTATTGTTATTGTTTGATTTAATGAAAAATATATATAATATATATATAATATATTACTATACTATATTATATACTGATTTTTTTTATAATGTTTGAATTTTTTTTTAAATATGCAATTTAAAAAGTGCTTGTTTTGTAAATTGTTGTTATAAATAAAAAATGTCATGCTTAGGTGAAACATAGAAAGATAGAAAGTGACGGCAGATAAGAGCCACATGGCCCATCTAGTCTGCCCATTTGTTTATTCAAAACTATACTGACCCTAGACCCTATTTACCCTCAGTTTGGTTTACAATTTAGGATACCCTTATATTTATCCCAAGCATGTTTAAATTGGTCTACTGTATTGGCCTCAATCACCTCAGATGGGAGGCTATTCCACTTATCTATCACCCTTTCAGTGAAATAATTTTTCCGCACATTTCCTTTGAATCTACCACCCTCCAGTTTATATTCATGCCCTCGTGTTCTATTACACCTTTTCTTTTGAAAAATGGTACCCTCCTCTAGCTGGTCACAACCCTTGATGTATTTGAAAGCTGCTATCATGCCCCCCCTCTCCCTTCTCTGCTCCAAGATATACATGTTTAGTCTAGCCTTTCTATGATGTAATGCCCACAGACAGTCCTTGTATCAAATGGCCATAAAGGTAAAGGGCAAGTACTGAGGGTTCAAAGTAACATAGCTCATGAAAGTATCAATGCAACCTCACAATTGGAGCTTCCAGACCAGTGGGACTTCAACAAGCGATACAAAAGCAAAACACCATAGACCTGACAGCCATTTCAGCGCTTGTAGATTGCACCGTCTTAAGGGGTCCATCTGCCAGAATGAGTGTAGCAAAGACATACTGATACATCATATAAATATACTTACAACAGGTGTCTCCCAATCAAACTAATCACGAGAAAAAGTATGCCCATTCCGACTGCTCCTCCGCAATCTGGTATCCTACGTGCAGGGCTCTCAGAGATGATGACAGAGGCAGGGGTGCATACGCAATGCATCTCTCGCACGCAGCCTGGAGTACCCGCTGTCATGGTAACCGGACGTGTAGTCAGATCTGGCCGTATTCTTTGTCACAAGTAGAGTGAGAAGCAGCTCTCTGTGGACAATTATAAAAGCAAAGTACTAATAGACAATGTAAACATATGCTGATGCCCTATCAAGTACGACAAAATACATTTTTAGAAGTGAACTATAATAAGAACCAATATAATCCAACATATACAATATACAACAATGTTTAATCAATTTTGCATTAATTATATATTCAAGAATAAAGCCTCTCATAAATAACAAGATAAACCCAATTCCTCTTTTAATGGGAGTTAAAGAATCAAATAAATGAATTAGTTTTGCCTCTTTCCTTAGAAGCAACAGATCCCTGTTACCACCTCGGCGTAGAGGGGGTATATGAGCAATGGGCATGAATGGTATGACCAAAGTTAACAAAGTGCTTTGCAACTGGAGGAGTGGCATTATCTAATTGTTGAAACGCTTTTTTGAACAAAAATCTATGAAGCGCTATGCACTCCTTTACCATTTGGGAAGTTTTCCCGATGTATAATTTTTTACAAGGAGACTGAATAAAATATATAACATATCTCGTCTCACATGTTAGTCTATGCTTGATCTTAAAATTTTGCAATTTAGTTGGATGTTGAAAGGTATTACCAGTGATTAAGAATTAACAGTTAATACACCCAGGGCATCTAAAGGATCCAGGTTTGGTAGTTAGCCAATTTCTATTTCTCACAGGTAGGATATCATGTTTCAATAGCGAATCCCTCAAGTTATTACTTTGCTTGTAGCTAAACATCGGAGGATCACCTATAACATTGCCCAGTTTATTATCAGAGGCCAATATATGCCAGTGGTGATAAACAACTCGTTTGAGCTCCCCAGACATCGTGGAAAAGGTGGTGTTAAAAATCATATGATTTTGTGTTAATCTATCAGAAAGTTTGGGCTCTAACAGTTTACTCTTGTCTAATCTTAAGCATTTCTCAATAGCTGTTTGGACTTCTTTGTTAGAGTAGCCCCTTTGAACAAATTGAACACCCATATCAAAGAGTGCCCCCTCCAAAATGTCTCTATTGGAGGTCGCGCAAACTATTCTCACCATCTGAGCATATGGGAGACCACCTTTCAGAGGGTTCGGATGGAAGCTATCGGCCCTAAGTAGGGTATTTTTGTCAGTAGACTTCCTATTAAAAGCAGTGTCTGAACGTTCCACCAGAACATCCAAAAAAACTAATTTTAGTGTTTCTACCGTAAATCTAATCAGCCCATCCATTTTGTTCAATTTATCAACAAATTCAAGCAGTTCTAAAGAAGTCCCTGACCACAACAAAAAGATGTCAACTATGAATCGAACAAAATAAGTAATGAACTTAGAGTACATGGAGTCATTCAAAATATGCCTAAATTCGTAGGTTGACATATACAAATTAGCATATGCGGGTGCCATATTTGACCCCATTGCTGTCCCTTATTTCTCAAAACAAATTCTAACAAAAACATAAAAAAGTCAATTAGAGGCACCTCAAAATGGGGGTAGACAGCAATGAGGTAACGTATGCCTTTCAAGTCCGCCGTGTGGCTGATATTTGTATACAGATTGGCAACGTCCATAGTCACCACAATGCATGACTGAGCCAAACGATTTACACTATGAAATTTACATAAAAAATCAGTAGAATCCTTAAAGTAACTCTTAGATCTAATAACCTAGGGCTGTAAAAAACAATCCAAATACTGTGACACAGGCTGACTCAAGGATCCCCGGGAGGAAATTGGTCTCCCAGGTGGATCCTTGAGTGACTTGTGTACTTTAGGTTAAACGTATATCAACGGGGTAACCGGGAAATCCTGCTTCAAAAAGCGACAAACCTCATTGGTGATCCATCCCTTACTCACAGCCTCATTAAGGTGAGTATCTAATTCTTTTTTTGTCCACAGAGAGCTTCTTCTCATTCAACTTGTGACGAAGAATATGGCCAGATCTGTCTACATGCTGCGTCTGGTTACCATGACAGCGGGGACTCTAGGCTGCATGCGAGAGACGCATCACGTATGCGCCCTTGCCGCTGTCGTCATCTCTGAGATCCCTGCACGTGGGATACCGGCTTGCGGAGGACTGGGCGTACTTCTTCTCGTGATTAGTTTGATTGGGAGATACCTGTTGTAAGTATATTGCTGTGTCAGTATGTCTTTGATACACTAGTTCTGGCAAATGGACTCCTGAAGACGGCACAATCTACAAACGCCGAAACGGCTGTTGTGTCTATGGTGTTTTGCTTTTTGAAGTCCCACTGGTCTGGAAGCTCCAATTGTGAGGTTGTATTGATACCTTCATGAACTATGTTACTTGGAACCCTCAGTACTTGCCCTTTGTGGCCATTTGATACAAGGACTGTCTGTGGGCATTACCTCATAGCTAACACCATACCGCTAAGAGGAGAAAGAGAGATTAGTAGCGCTCAGGCTTGTATGTAGTTGATTGGAATAGGAGGGTATGGATGTATAATTTGGGATGAGGGTGGGTAGGTGGGATGAGGGTGGGTAGGTGGTATGTTGGTGTGGGTATCAGCGGTCTGAATCCCAATGTTGCAGAGAGTCAAATAGCTTCCAAATGTTTCTGGATGTAGGTTACAGCTGCCTACAGGACCGGACCAGACCATACAGGACCCAAATACCCGAAACAAGACACCATAACACCCTATATGCCTAGAAACAAGATACATCAAGGGTGAGTGCATTTATCCACCATCTTCTACACAAGTCATCATTTAATGCACTAGGTTTTGTCTGCTTCTGTTCCCTTTGTTTCCTGCTACTACATCTAACACCATCATCTGTCAGCAACGCTGAACAAGATCTCCACAGAGTTGACCACTTTTTTAGCTAACTGTAACCTACATCCAGAGACATTTGGAACCTATTTGACCATCTGAAACATTGGGATTCAGACTGCTGATACCCAAACCAACATACCACCTACCCACCCTCATCCCAAATTATACATCCGTACCCTCATATTCCAATCAACTACATACAATCCTGAGCGCTACTAATCTCTCTTTCTCCTCTTTTCTTGTATCCATTTTTCCGTCTTTATTGGGGACGATTACCAGAGATCAGCAGCTCGGCACACTACCCCACCAACCCCATAATGTTGTTAGCGCTACTTCCTCCTACAATCTGTATGAATCGCCCAATAACAGCAGCTCCAATATTCCATGGGAATCATCACCACAGATTCAGATAGTTTAGGGAAAGCATCCACACTTTTTACAGCATTAGAGGATGCCATCAACATTGGCCAACAAGGCATTCACTTATGTAAGCAATTCACACAATTAGAAAAATTACAGGCCAAGGAAGTAAAATTATGGTGGGACTGCTACACCTTAGAGTGATATGTAGCACATAATACAATTCCCAAAGGTCTTAGGGTCAAAAAAAACCCCTACGGTAGACACAATAGACACAGACTTCAAAACAGCATGGCAAGCTATACTACACGACTGTTCCCTTAAACTAATGCAACTTCTCATTTGCCAACAAAAAGAGAAGAGACAACAATTACTGAAACAGATCCAAGAAATTGACGAAAGCCTTGCACCCCTTAAAACAGACCCTGACTTCCAAAAGTTAGAAGAACTGGCTAATAATAAGTTAGATAAGAGAGAAACCCTTATTATTGCCATCAAAAAAAGGAAGGCACTTAGAGATAAGCTCTACCAAAATATAAAATCAAAGGGGCTGATTCAGAGATGCGATTGCGAAAAGATCACAAATATACGCAACTAAAGTCAGATCTTAGCAGGTTACAGCCCACTGTTTAAATAGTCACTCCCCTTGCAAACAGCGGTGGATCTTAAAGTTAGACCACCATTGAGCAACCCTAACTCTGCGCTGTCATTTGAGATCTTAAGGGAAGTAGTTGCGGTTATTTGAGATCCTAAGTGTCTGCCTGCGCCCACTTTCCCTCATCTCCCTGCCTCCCCCCGCCCATATCTATGCAAATCCTTCAGATCTTAAACTTTCGCAGCACTTAAGATCTAAAGTGCTTGTGATCGATTCACAGGTCTGCGCTTAGCGAATTTAAGATCCTAACCTCTACGTAGACGACGCTGCACTATTACTATGCATGCGCATTAATGCAAATTTTCTAAGATCCTGAATATACGCACCTAAGTAGCGAAAAAATTGCATCTCTGATTCAGCCCCAAAGTCCTTATCCCACAACATTCATCAACTCAAAGTTATGAAAAGAAAGAAACGACAGAATTCAACTAATCCTTACCATATCATAACAACACAAACATTGAATTAATGACCTATACACCCACCCACCATAATCAAAGGTGAAAATATACCACCCCACCGCCTATACCAGTACGACTACAAAAAATTTGGCTTTACATATCAACAATTCATGCAAAAACTACATTCAGACTCTAACACCACCATAAACCCAACCACATCAAATCGCCACTTACAAACCCCATGCACACCTACATCAGATACCCAATCAACCCTGACAGACATATCCTTCCTCTCAGACTCCACCTTCAACAACTCCCAAATAGAAGACAGAGAATACACCAACAGGGCAGTAGAGTCCTTTGAACAGGGCTGGATAGATCTAGACATTAGTAGTATCCTTCAGAAGGAATTAGGGGACACACAAGCAATCGATTGCATTCTCCGTAACAACTACTTCTGGTTTCAAAACTTTTTCTGCAGCGTAGGGGCACCACCATGGGAACACGGTTCGCGCCAAGTTACGCGAACCTATTTATGAGTTCATGGGAGGATCAAAACATCTGGAATCACCCAGATCTTGACGTGGGCCTGGTCCTATGGCGGCGCTTCATCGATGACATCCTCTTTATCTGGCAGGGAACAGAGGACACATTAAAGGAATTCATCACTCATATCAATTGAAACAACCATAACCTAACTTTCACAACCAATTACAGCAAACAGAAAGTAGAATTTATGGATTTAGATATACATATTACCAACAACACCATCCAGACTAAGACATTCTGCAAAACTGTAGACGTTAACAGCTTTTTCCTATCCACCAGTCACCACCACCCAAGATGGCTATCAAATATTCCTACCGGTCAATTCAAACGCATCAGAAGGAACTGTACCAACATTACAGATTTTGATACATAAAGCGAGTTACTTACCCAACAGTTCACAGAGAAAAAGTATGAAAATCTCATTCAAAAAGCATACATGGAAGCTAGGACGACTGACAGGGATTCACTTCTCACCTACACCCAGAACAAACCCCAAACGCAACAAAAAACCTTTTTCATCACAGAATATAATGAAGCAAGCAAGTCCAATCAAAACATCCTAAAAAAAACACTGGCATATCCTTCTCAAGGACGACTTACTGGCCCCCATGATTGGTCCACATCCAAACATAATTTTCCGGAAAGCTCCAAATTTACAATCCAAATTAGTAAAGAACCATATCAAAGAGGACATAACACCAACCTGGCTTACCGCCACTAAGGGTTTTTTCCACTGTGGTACGTGCATAGGATGTAACACTCTAGGATATCATTAGACCAAACCCACAACATCCATCATATCTTCCGCAAACATCCATACATTTAATAGCAACCACCATATATCCTGTTCCACAAAAAATGTCATCTATTTACTACAGTGCCCCTGCGGATTTCAATATATAGGAAGGACAATACGACCACAACGTGTGAGGATTGGGGAACACATACGCAACATCCGTAAGGGGTATACATTACATAGTGTGTCAGAGCATTTCAGGACAACACACAACCAAAACCCTGACCATCTACGATTCCTAGGAATAGACATAGTACAAAAAGACTGGAGAGGCAGGGACTTTATTAAACGTATCAATAAAAAGGAAATAGAATGGATCTACAACATGAAAACCATGGCATATTTATGAATGGATCCCAATGGCCGTCATAAAAGATCTCCTACTGCTTGAGTCTTCTAGCCTAACCACCAATAGTTGATGTTTACTAACTTTTAACAGTGGTTTATATTTACATAGGTAATAGATGGATTTGGAGTGGATGGGCATTTATATTATTATACAATATGATGAAATCCATTAAGGAATTTCATTATAATGATTTGTTCAGCTTGGATTATAAACCTATACTGAAACTATATAAGTTTTTTTTACTAATTAATTTATTTTTGCTTAAACTGCAGCTGTAGTTACTGCATGTACAATACATGTTCCAGACAAAATACAAAAGCAACAGCTGCATGCCATTCCTGAACAATCTTTAACATAACAAGCTACACAATAGTTATACATTCTGCTTACAAGTGAATTGCTAAAATGAAATCCATTGCATACAAACCATGTATATATAGCACCAATTCCCAATGCTGTAAAAGACAGCCAGTGACACAATCTGCTTCCAAAATGGGAAAGGTAAAATTTTAAACTATATATAATCGTAATGCAGTTTGATTGGTCTGTAGGACTGCTAAATATGACATCAATAGCAATACCAGAAACTTCTAAAATGACAAATAAGCACAATTTCTGAAATAACTTCCATTCATACTACAGTTATAGACAGCTCATCTTTTAATGAAGTATTAAATTAAGCTCAACTAAAGTACTGAAAAGACTATTTTATGTTTAAGGGTTAAATTAAATGTTTTCTATAGAGCACTTTGTCATGCGCATCATACATCAGTTGTGACTTGCTTTGTTTCATTATGGTTTTGATTACATAAATTTAATGAGTTCTTATCTTCTATTGCTTGCTTGGTTTCTTCCATTGCTCTATCACTCAAAATCTGCTACAGTCCAAAAACATACTTAAAAGTTGAACTGAGGAAGTATACCATAGTGTTTTCTGTGTGTGTTTTTTTTGTAATATGTGCACGCTTTATATCTAATTTATTTAATAATATAACATAATCCATAACACTTATTGCTGTTTTAACATATTACCTTATATTACTTTATATTTAATTTAATTAACTAGTAATTATAAATTTATTATTATTATTATTATTATTATTATTATTATTATTATTATTATCATTATTATCATTGAGAACATGGTAGTTTATATATTTGTTTGTTTTTTGTATTTTTTTTTATTAAGCATTTGATTATTTAAATTAATCAGACAAGAAACTGACAATTAACTTTTGCTGAAATGCAAAATGTAATTTTAAAAGAAAAAAAGTCTCATTTTAAAAATAATTTGTAAACAACATATTTTGTTTTTTAGATAATATTCTATGAGGACAGAAACTTCCAGGGTCGCTCCTATGAGTGTAACTCTGAGTGTCCAGATTTGTCCTCATATTTTAGACGTTGTAACTCTATCCGTGTAGAAAGTGGAAACTGGATACTCTATGAATTTCCAAACTACAGAGGACACCAGTATTTTCTTCATAGAGGAGAGTATCCTAACTTCCAGCAATGGATGGGGTACAATGACTCTGTAAAGTCTTGCCGTCTGAGTCCTCAGGTATTTATAAAATATAAAATATTTTAGACAATTACCGCTGTTGACAAAAAAAGCAAAAACTTGTCCTTTGGATTATAATTTATAAATATGTGGTTAAAAAATTGCGAACAAGTGTTGAAGTTTTAATAAATATAATCATTTATATATAGAAACACTCAGTAGTGTTTCTTGGTGGTTTATTAAAAGATCAAGTAACTGTAATCTTTATTAAAGCTTTAAGACAGACAGACAGACAGACAGACAGACAGACAGACAGACATTTGTCACATTATCAATGTACACAATACTTTAACTTGATCTTATTTTCATTTCAATTATTAATTAAACAGCATCAAGGTTCATTCAGAATCAGCATCTATGAGAGAGAAAACTTCAGAGGTCAGATGATGGAGTTTACTGAAGATTGTCATAATGTTCATGAGAGATTCCCTTATCATGAAATCCAATCTGCCAATGTTCAAGATGGATACTGGATGTTCTATGAAGAGCCCAAATACCAGGGACGTCAGTATTATCTGAGACCTGGCGAGTACAGGAGATACAATGATTGGGGATCCACAAGCCCAAGGATTGGTTCCTTTAGACGTGTTCATCATTTCTATTAAATAAAATAAAGTAAAAAAAAGTTCTCAAAACAATATGACTGATGTACTGTAGTTTTTCTATTAAATTAATATTCTGCAATATTTTTCAGGGTTTATGAAGTATATTTTCATTTTGGAAGACCACACCTAATGTCTTCAATTGTTTAGAAGACAATTTATCAGCATGTCCAAAAGTACTAACTACTCAAACCTTAAGTTGCATAAAATGAGTACACACATTTGTGAATTAGCAGCTCCACCATTTTGTGAGTAACCGCAATCTCACTCTGATAGTGCTGAATCTGCAGCGAATGACAGGATGTGATGGTATACCATGTTGGTATAGCTTAAGGAACACGTCCATTAAAGCTTCAGCCTTAATGTCATAATTTCATTGCTTTTTGGAGTTTAAGTGGTAAAGTTTCGAAGGTCTAAAAATTTTAGGTAAGTGTAGGAAACCTTAATCAGACATGTTAAACTGGAAGGTTTTTTTGTCTATGGAATTTCATGGCTTTTATATAGCTAAAATAGTTATGTTTTTAAACTTAGGAACAGACATTGTCATTGATAACCTGTAACATATGGGCATTAGCAGTTAAAGGAATTCTGCATGGGACAGCATCCATCTGAGATAAGCATGGTGGGTAAGCATAGATAATTAAATTATACAGTAAGGGCTTGGCTAAGCCCATACTTACAATCCAGTACAATACTTAAGGTAGGGTGCACTCCCTGTGTGAGGTGTAGTGTAGGGGGTATATGTTTGGTTATGATGTGTAGTGTATGGGGGCCTATGTGTGGTTATGATGTGTAGTGTGAGGGTGTGTGTTTGTGTGGAGTAGTGTAAGGGGGTCTGTATGTGGTTATGATATGTAGTGTAAAGGGGTGTATATGTGAAATATAATGGAGTAAAGTGTAAGGTGGGGTGCACTCCCTGTGTGTGGTGTAGTGTAAGGGTGTATGTGTGGGGTGTAATGTAAGGGGATATATGTGTAGTTATGATGTGTGGTGTGAGGGGGTGTATTTGTGGGA
This sequence comes from Limnodynastes dumerilii, assembly GCA_011038615.1. NCBI lineage: Eukaryota > Metazoa > Chordata > Amphibia > Anura > Limnodynastidae > Limnodynastes > Limnodynastes dumerilii. The sequence continues at coordinate 222,180 of WWET01001867.1, read as the reverse complement.
TGCTGTGTGAGGGGGTCTATGTGTGATTATGATGTGTAGTGTAAGGGGGTCTATGTGTGGTTATTATGTGTAGTGTAAAGGGGTGTATTTGTGGGGTGTAGTGTATGGGGTCTATGTGGGACTATGTGCGGGGTGGATATGGGTCCCCACTAAGAATGGCCGTATTGCAATTGATCCCCGGAGCACCGAACACGATGCTCCGAAAGGTAAGGCTAAAAAATACACCCCCCTCCCCGCAGCCTAACCCTCCCCTTCTATAATCCTAACCCTCCCTTCCTAAGAGCCTAACCCTCACCACCCAACACTAAATGTCCCTGGAGAGGTTATTCATCTCTCTGGAGCTGTCACCGGCGGGTCCGGCGAAAATGAAAAAAAAAATAATAATTCTAAAAAGTATCCCTATTCAGGAACTTTTGTCTGTCTCTATTTCTGAAAGCAGCCCATCGTAGCAGGGACTGCAACTGGTGTGGGGTGTAGTGTATCGGGGTCTATGTGTGGTTATAATGTGTAGTTTGAGGGGGTATATTTGCGGGGTATAGTGTAAGGGGGTTTATGTGTGGTTATGATGTGTAGTGTAAGAGGGGTGTATGTGTGGTTATGATATATAATGTATATAATGTAAAGGGATATATGTATGGGGTATAGAGTAATAGGGTTTATGTATGGGGTGTAGTATAAGGGTGTGTATGTGTGGCGTGTAGTGTAAGTGTGTGTATGTGCAGGGAGTAGTGTAAGAGGGGTTATGTGCAGGGTGTAGTATAAGGGGTGAATGTGTGAGGTGTAATGTAAGGGGATGTATGTGTGGTTATGATGTGTAATGTGAGGAAGTGTATGTGTGGGGTGTAGTTTAAGGGAGTGTATGTGTGTATTAATGTGTACTGTAAGGGGGTGTATATGTGGGATGTATTATAAGGGGGTGTATGTGTGTTGTGATGTGTGGGGTGTAGTGTAAGGGGTGTATGTTTGGGGTATAGTGTAAGAGGCTGTGTGTGTTATGATGTGTAATGTAAGAGGGTGTATGTGTGTTATGATATATAAAGGGAGTGTATGTGTAGGGTGTAGTGTAAGGGGGTGTATGTGTGGGGTAAAGTGTAAGGGGGTATATGTGTTGTGTGTGTTATTAAATAATGAAAATAGTAAAAATAAATAAATATCACCTGACTCTCCTGTGTCTGCATCACGTCCAGCCGGTCCATGCTCTGTGCACCTTGTGTCACACTGTAAGACAGGCAGCGTTTGCAAAAATGTATAAAAGTTAAATCCTAGCTGCGCTGAGCACTGCAGCTAAAACAGGGTTATAGACAGGATCCTACAATCCTCTGGTGGGTGCAAAAGTTAAAGGAAATTATACTCCTGAATGGCGCTGTGCAAACCTTAAATACAAAAGTCAGTCAAACAGATATCGGCAGGTGTATAGACTATGTCATCTTGAATAATAATAGGGTCTCAGGTACTTCAGACTCAGGTACATAAACATGGGATGAAAATGAAAAACAATGGCAAGTAAACCAATAACTTATTCAACATGTAACACTGAAGAACAGGGTCTCCTAAAAAGTGCTAACAGCGTTGATAAGTTTTTTCTGTGGGAATTCCCATTTTATTATTAGTAAACCTAGCGGTGCAGTCAAACGGACTTTCTCTCTCTTTTTTTACTTATACCTATATAGGAAATATACGAATCATTGTCATTATCTAATATCGTTAAGACATCTGATCTACAGTGGAACATTCCCAACAATATCAATCTATTATTATCTGAGCTCAGATTATTTTATATACCTTCAGATGTACTGTTTGTTTATTTCCTTTTAGGATCATTATTATTCAACTTGTCTAGCCTATTGTTATGTATCAAATTAGGTGTTAGTATCTGTTAATTATTTATTGTTATTATTATTGTTTTATATTTTATTACGTTATTTGGTGTATAAATAAATACTAACTCTTTTTATATCTACCTTAAGCCGCTTCCATATTCTTTTCTCTATTTTTTGCCTTGGGACTAGTCATCCCAGGATAGCTGCCTGTGGGAAGATTATAATTTAGAGTAGCTGCATTTTATATTAAATATTAAATATTATATACACCGAATTCCATCTCTGAGCGCTGATAGACACTTTTTAGTGCCAACATATATTTTTTTGCTGTGCAACAAGTATAGATCATTGCTGATGCATTTTGAGGGGTCACTTCTTTCTCAAAGTGGTGATCTGATGCAGTGTGGAGCCAGATTTTAATGTTGGCCTGAAGAGGTGATTGGCTGTCATCCTGTACACCTGCCAAATGCTGTTTCACTTTGCAAACCATTAACTCTTACTACCTAAGGCCGTGGGGATCGTGCAAAGCAACTATGGGACAGATCCAAACCAATGACCGCCATCATTTTTACGGCAGCCGTATACAGAAGAACGGCATTTCTGCCATTCTGCACATGTGCCAGGCAGATGTTGCCCAGCTCTGGGTGCCGTGGATCTGGCGTCCGTAACTACGCTGTAGTTACGGACGAAGGGGCGTGCTGTGCCGTAACTACGCTGTAGTTACGGGATGCAGGTCTCCTTATAGTGGTGACGTATGCACATCTCTGCTCTGTGGTTCTGCATTGTTTTACATGCTGGTTTTACATGCTGGTACACTCCCTAAAAACCACCGGGGATTGGTTTTAATAATAAAACGATTTTACACCATTAAGCGCCCCCTGTTCCTTTTGTTTTGATTTTAGTACCTTTGATCCAGAACTAAGGACCGGTGTCTGATAAAAAAAGGGAGGCCGCAGTTTTTTAGAAAAATCTGGTGTTGTATATTTGGAGACCTGAGTTACTCGTTTGATTGTACTGGTATTCGGACCTCCTCAACTAATTAATTGTGAATTTTTTGTCTGTTAGTCCCAACTTTGGGTCATATATCATATTAAATTGAGAGTTTACCGCCTGCAGAGGTCCCCAAGTCTCCAAAACAGCCACTCTGAAACAGCACCCCCTATCAGCTACTATCCCAGACACGCTTTAAAACAAACATCCAGTAACTTACAGGATCCCAAGCAGCATGGATTCACTGGGGGAAGATCATTTCAAACAAATATTATTGAATTTTTTGACTGGGTCAGTAAAGTATTAGATAAAGGGGGAGCTGTAGACATAGCTTATCTAGATTTTAGCAAGGCTTTTGACACTGTGCCACATCGAAGACTGTTAAATAAGCTGGAAACTTCAGGGTTGGACTTAAAGATAGTTGCATGGATACAATCTTGGTTACAGGATAGACAACAAAGGGTTGTAGTAAATGGAATCTCTTCTGGGGAGGGTAAGGTAACCAGTGGAGTACCCCAGGGTTCTGTACTTGGACCAGTGCTATTTAATATCTTTATAGGTGACATTGCCTGTGGTATTGAGGGGAAAATATGCCTTTTTGCAGATGACACCAAGATATGTAACCGGGTAGACACGCCAAGTGGGGTACAGAAAATGAGGGATGAGCTAGGTAGACTGGAGGAATGGTCAAGAGTGTGGCAACTGCAGTTTAATGCCAAAAAATGCAAAATCATGCACTTAGGACATAAAAACCCAAAGGCTCAATATTTCCTTAATGGCATTACATTAGAATCTACCAAGGAGGAAAGGGATCTAGGAGTCATTATTTCCAGTAACTTGAAGGTAGCCAATCAATGTAACAAAGCAATGAAAAAGGCAAGTCAGATGCTTGGTTGCATAGGGAGAGGAATTAGTAGCAGAAAGAGAGAAGTAGTGATGCCCCTTTATAAATCATTGGTACGCCCTCACCTAAAATACTG
>WWET01001867.1:167231-199147 GCA_011038615.1 Limnodynastes dumerilii | reverse complement strand
AAATTCAGGCAGGTTAGACCTTGGCAGGTTCAAACTACACCACCTTTATATAACACCCAATGACCTAATCAATTACCACAGCCCAAGCAATTACCACAGCTGGCTAATTAACTACAAGAATAAAAAAACAAAAAACTACCTTTTAAACCTTACCCAGAAAAATGACACCAAACAGCAACAATAAATATAATATGCTACAAGCTTCACCTAATGCACAGAAACCAAAAACACTAAAGTATTAAAATATAAATACAAAAGAAAGACAATACTTTACAATTGCACAGAGGCTTTGTTAAACTAGACCCACTCATTTGAGGTTACCTGTGGAAAACAAGCAAATAGTCATCATATTGTGATGAACTCCAGTTACAACTCCAATATGCTTTGAAAACCAATGCTTAGAAATACAGGCTATGCAATTCAGGCAGGTTAGATTTATCCATTGTAAGAATAGTTGTTAAGTGTAACAATTTTTTGTAAAATCAACTAGAAAGTATGGACATAGATTGTAATCAATTTATGTGTATGTATAAAGCATAATTCTTTCATTGGATCTATTGGTATGACTTGAGAGCTATACTACATCAACCAAATGTATTGGAATGTAATATGAACATATAATGGTCTAGGCTATGAAAGAATATACATTCCATTTATGGACTGTTAAAATAATTATTTCTTGCCATATTCCAGTCTATTACACAACTGCATCTGTATCAATGCTAATTTACGCATTGGAACTAATTTATGTTTATATTTATTTTTATTTTTATTTTCTAATTCTACCTTTATCATTATTGTTTTATTTATCAATTTTTTCATTTTTTATTCTATATTATTTTCATCATTATCTTTTTTTTTTTTGTCAAATATTTTTGTGGACATGTATGTATTTTATTTGATAGGTAAAGAATCTGATATTCTATAATTGAACTCATCTACTTAGAGCAACAGCGGCAATTAGCCTATTATTACTATTTTAAAGATTTGAAAAGGGAATGTGAGGGTTAAATGCATAGGTGTTGTAATTAACACTCACCTATTTAAGAGTATTCCACCCCCATACCCAAACAACCATACTCCTTTTGATGAAATCACTTTAATAGTGAAGAAACACGTTAAGGTGTCTGTGAATTTCCACTGTTTTACATATACCCTGTGAAGAGAGATAATAAGCTGCCATCCACCTAGACTATAGGTGAGAGACTCTCCCCGCATCACTCCTAGCAGCGTGGCTGAAGAATCTGGAGCAAGTGTCTCCGTTTAGCCAACAGAGTCCGGCGGCACTTGCGTGACTTACTGAGCGGCTGTGACTCACTCCATCAATTGCCTCACTATTACATCTACAGCGTCCGACTACAGCCTCTGGTTACTCACACTGTGGACACCGTGGCACTGACACAGCATCAATTCAATCACTCTGTACCAGTCTGATATCTCGGCTGGATTGAGATCAGTTGCCGTTTACCAGGATTTACATAATTATATCCTGCTTATCCCTGTGTCCAGCCCCAATGGACTGCCAGCTGTGTGAACTACATTATATCTACCATACGTGAGTCAGCCTATAACATCTCTTATGAAAGTTACGTTAAGCTATATGAACATCACTGCACAAGAACTATTGAAGAGTGACTCCTAATCAATTCGAGGACATTGCTTCCTCATTACAATTCTTACATTCTGCCACTTCTTGCTGCAATTAATTATCTGATGCTTTTTGAATTCCTCCAAAAAACAGCTTAATCCTCTCTCTGACTATTGAAACCTTGGCTGCCTGATCAACAGCCGTGGTACAACACAAGGTTATTAACAGTGTATTTTTAATTAATTTTTTACAATGTTTGTTATAAATTTATTTTATATTAAAAACTATTAGTGAATTATTCCCAAGCGCTCTCTGTTCTCTTTTTTAGTTTGTTACTTTAAGGAGTGTCTCCTCCTTCACAGCTGCGGATATTATTTCACTATTTTTCAACAGCTTCAATAGAATCTGTCCAATCTAAGCGCTGGTATTATTTCCTTTTTCTTTACTTATTAAGATGATCTGTCATAGCCATTTCACCCTCAACAAGAATCCCACTCTCCATTTTGAGCCTTACTATACCCTCTTTGATTTTCTCCCTTTATTTATATACCTAAAAAAGCTTTTGTCCCCTCTTCATACCAAGTGGGCAGTTTTTCCTCAGTTTGTGCCTCTGCTGCCCCGATAACCTTTTTAGCCTCCTTTTGCTTTGCAAAATACTTCTCCTTGTCATCATTATATTAAGTTTGCTTATAATTCTGAAAGGCCATCCTTTTTGATTTCACTATAGTTGCTACCTCTTTTCTATACCACATTGGCTTTCTTTTTCTGGGGTCATATAGCTTATTAAACTGCCACCCTTCCTGCCACTGCTGTGCCACATTATGTTTCAGAGATGTTACATTGCCCAGAGTGTTTGTGCTGTTGCTCTGTTGCTTAGTTTAGACGAGCTTTTAACTAAAACTATTAAAAATAAAGTTGTGAGGTGGTCCAATTTGACTGGAAATGAATGGAAAGGAATGTTATTGATGTTACTAATACTGCAGGAAAAATAAATACATACAAATTGCATGATTTCAGTTGATTTTCTCAATTAAAAAAATACAGATTAAAATTTTTTTTTACATTTTCAGTATGATTTAAGCGAATTCACAACCCCGTATTTTTTTACATACGTGCCTCATTTTGTGATTCTAGCTACTACGCATGCGTTGTAACCATGGCCGCTATCAGGGGGTACAGCCGGGCCTAGTGACTCGGGCTCGGACAGAGAGGGGGCCCGGGATAACCCCAGGCCTCTTCTCTGCCCTGCCCAGGACACCAGGGTCATAACTAGGGTGGTGCAAGCAGTGCCACTGCCCAGAGCATGAGGAGAGGATGAGTGCAGCTGACACTATCAGCTGATTAATCTTCTGCTGCTCCGCAGAAATATTCTCAAAGATTTCCACAGTGCTTGACAGGTTGATCAATCAGGGAGTAGCTGAGATCATTGTGCTTCTCGCTCATTGGCTGCTGCAGCTATGCACCGCCCCCACTTCCTCTATTTCTTCCTTCCAGTCCACCTCAGCGTCTGCAGTATGCACAGCTCTGCTAAAAAGTGTGTGTGTGTGTGTGTGTGTGTGTGTAAGTATTGTGTGCACAGCTCTGCTAAAAAGTGTGTGTGGGTGTGTGTGTGTTATGTATGCATGCATGGTGTGTGATATTATGCATTGTGTGTGATAAACTGCCAAGGCCGACACATTTCTTCCCACCATAAACCCATGAAATAACGACACCGACAACTTTGTGGAATTTAAAATAGGGGTCACAGATTTATTGAAATTGGAATTGAATTGACTATATATTTTATTAGCAACCAAGTGGCGAACTAGCAGGTGGGGAGCAGCGGTTGTTATCATCCGGATACAGGATCCCCTGTTCAAAGCGCCCCCCAGGTAGATGGGTCAGAACCGGGTACTAACCCCCTTCAAAGTGCACGCCTCAAGGCGGCAGCAGGGACCCAACCGCCTGGCCTGGCCTCCTGTTGATTCTATATTCACATGCTGCTCCCCCACCGCTACTGCTAAAGCGAGGTGCCCTCACGCCCCTCACCCGCCACCCTAAAATTCCAAGAGCACCCCCAGCAAGATACCTAGAAATAGCATAGTACCCTGCTTTGAAAGGTGCACACTGTTAATTCGAAAAAGATCTGCGTCAAACAATCTTACCGCCGAGATCCGCCACAAATTTGGTAATGGATCGATTGAACTTATTCCGCGCCCTATCCACTGCCCGAATAGAGCCTGGGCCGCTTAACACCCTACGAGGAATAACGCGCGACCACACCAATTGCAACCCAGGGAAAGCTGACCGAACGGCCAAGAGGTCCCTCTTGACCATTCGTTCAAGCAGGCAGGACTTAGTGTGACCCAAGTCATTCCCGCCGAGGTGTATAATTAAAACGTCGGGAACGCCGTAGTCGCTAAGCGCTGTATAACACAACCTAGGGAACATATCCCAGCACATCCCCCGTACGCCTAACCACTCGATGTCACAATTGCAAACATCAACGGGTGCACCTTCCCTAGCCACAAAATTTTGAGCCCAATAAACGTATGAATGGCTCAAGACGAGGGCTTGGCAGCCCGCACTGCTTGCTCCTGCAAAAGAAACGACCCTAGATGATTAGAACAATGCACAAGCTTAACGTTTCAAGATAAAACGATGAAAAAGAAACAACAATTATTTTTTTTTTTAACCATTAATACATTAAACTACCCTTAATTAATGAAGCTAAGCATGAACCTTACGACAACAGACAATGAAATCGACATTAGCGAAGACACAAAATGAAAGAGAAGGGAGGATGGAAAGGGCGGGGGGGCGGCACAAGAAGAATCAGAGCGACACCCACGGGGGCGAAAACTCCCTAACCTCTTAGGGTGTACCAAGAGCCAATCAGCCACCCCGATAAAGAGGGAAAATGGAAGTAAATTCCCCCGTGCTCCCAGAAGGCAAGCGATGGTCAGTCTGGCTCGCCCTGACTCGAGTACCGCCCACACTTAACTTACCACAATCTACCATTATCAAGCTACTTTTTAACATTACCTAATATATTTTTTATAAACCTGCGATTTCCACCCACCGAGGGCCACGATATCCTGAACGTACCGACCCTCGGCTGCCGCGGAAGTCGCTGCACTGATTTTAAAATAATGAGTGCCAAAATCTGATGGATCCATGCCCAACCTGCTGATGCATTTAAAAAATATGGATGTAAATTGAAAGCAAGTCAGGGGTGAACCATCGCGGTGAGACAGCCAATTCTGCCGCCGAATAGATGCGCGCGAGTCTTACCGGGCAAACCGCAAGATTCTTATGGCACCCAAATTTGACCCATCGGCCCTTGCCAGCCTGATCCGTCTTCGACTTATGAATCAGACAGGCAACCGAACTTCCCCGCAAGTGAACATCGAGGAACATCGAGGTAATGCACCAACGACCGATGTTTCGCCCCGACTTCAACGCACCAGTGCAGGAACGAGCTGAACTTCTCAAAAAACGCACAAGAGATGGCGCAGCCCATGGGCAAGCAGCAATCTACAAAGTACCCCACCGGCAACCGAAATCCCATAAATCGAAAGGATTCTGGAAAGCCGATTCGATGTCCAACTTGGCCATGAGCGACCCCATCCCATTCTCGCGAATCATTGCGACCGCCGACTCAAAAGACTGATATTGAAGCGAACAGGCCATCGGATCAATCGCGTCATTAACGGACGCCCCTTCCGGATAGGACAAATGCTGTATGAGGCGGAACTTCCCGGGGACCTTTTTGGGGACCACCCACACAGGAGATAAAACTAAATCAGGAATGGGGGGCTCTGGGAAAGGCCAAGCCACTCTCCCCAAGCGCACCTCATCCATCACTTTCTCCAGGACAATCTCTGGAAACTGACGGGCAGACTTCAAATTAGATTTGCAACTGGCAACCACAAACTCTGCAAAAGGCAGCTTAAAACCGGAACTAAAGCCCTTGCGTAACAATGATGCTGTCTGACTATCCGGATAGGCATCCAACCATGGTGACATCAGCTTCACGTTAATTGGGGAGGGAGCTCTGGGCAGCCACCCCCTAAGGAGAGGCAAGGCCCTTTGTCCCGGATGAGGTAGCCTGAAGGGGAGGGGCTGCGAGGCGCTGCAATCTCTAGCGGGATGTGGACCCCCGCACCTTGTGCAATTGTGCTTGTATTTGCACCCTGCCCCTCTAGTACACCTTCCGTTGTTGTACGTGAAACACCTTGGTTTAAATGCTGTGCTGACTGGCCCCCGAAAGGACTGCTGAGTTTGGGACTCTCAATTTTAGAGTTAGGACCACCATATACAGAAAGGCCTTGATGGTGGCTGGTGGCTTATCCCATATTTGATCAAATATGTGTAACGAACATTTCTGTGTTTTATTTTACAGATAGAACAGTATAGTTTGGTACTGGTTTATGGCAGTGTGCTGGGGCTATTTTTCCCTTTGTTTCTGTTGCAAGCAGATTAACCCCCTGCCTTTCACGCACCTGTTTAACATTTACCTATAAATTGATTGAGCGACTTCCATTCTGTTCTTATTCTGTTTGTGGGCATGTCTGGGAGCAGTTGCTGACAGGGAGAGCTGATCCACAGCAGCCATTTTGGAGACTTTAAGGGGTGTCTCCTAGGTAAGTTGGCTCTCAATTTCATAAACATATATATGGGACCCAACATTGGGACACTCAATTTTAGAGTTAGGACCACTTTATACAGAAAGGCCTAGATGGTGGCTGGTGGCTTATTCCATATTTGATCAAATATGTGTAACAAACATTTCTGTGTTTTATTTTACAGATAGAATAGTTTCTTACTGGTTTATGGCAGTGTGCTGGGGCTATTTTTCCCTTTGTTTCTGTTGCAAGCAGATTAACCCCCTGCCTTTCACGCACCTGTTTAACATATACCTATAAATTGATTGAGCGACTTCTATTCTGTTTTTATTCCACTTGCAGAAGCCCCAGCGGACGTACTGGGCTGCTCCTCGACGACAGCATCTGAACTCCGCTGATCACCTGTAACAACTGCGGACAACATAAAGCCTGGAAGAGAAATAGCGTGAGAAACGTCGGCAGTCATGTCACACGCTTGTGCACTTGGAGTCCCGGTTACAACATTGACACCCGCCTGCTGCCCTCCTACTCCCGCTATCACGGAATATCCAGCAGCTGGCGGACCTGGCAAAGGAAGAGGCTGACCTGCATAACTATACGGCCATTGTTGAGGAGGGGGCATAAATGGCGGGCCCGTGACGCCCAGCCACGCCGCAGGAAAACCGTACGGGTTATGATAAGGCCACGGGGGTGGTGTGTTATACAGCACCATGTGGTACGGTCCCCCCACAGCTGGCTGCCACCCTTGAGCAGGAGGGGTCGCCTGATTAGGCATAAGACCTGCTGTAGGCAATATAAAAGGAGGGCCAGAGGAGCTAGCCCTCATATTATCTATCAGGGGCGGTATGGACCGGGGTATCCAGAATACAGTTTACTGAGGAGTCTGAGGATTGCCCTAGAGATTGGCTGCGCTGTCTCACCCCCCTCCTCTGCCCTCTGCCACCCAGCTGATCACAACCCCCTGTCACACTATCGTCCAAAATTACATTGGTGTCACTTTGAAAATTCCTGGTGTGTCCCTCTACATTTCAATATCTTGTATTTGGTGTGCTGAACTACGTGTTCAGAGGGATTCATACCCCCTTTGAGCATATACCTTGTATCTTACTTTCAGTGCTAGAACCCGGTTGTTACATTTTTATAGAATTGAAGCAGATGCACTACTCTTCTTGAGTATATATATCTGTCAATGTTGTAACCGGGACTCCAAGTGCACAAGCGTGTGACATGACTGCCGACGTTTCTCACGCTATTTCTCTTCCAGGCTTTATGTCGTCCGCAGTTGTTACAGGTGATCAGCAGAGTTCAGTCACCTTTTAAAAGCAGATGAGAGAGGCTGTTTAAGCCGTGGGCTGTCGACATTTTCTATGTAGACATTCTAAGCCCAATTATTCGAAGTACAATTTTCAAAGTACTTTAATAATAACAACATCATGAATATGAAAGCGTTATACAAGAACTATATACTGACCTGCATTCCATCTCTGCTTCTCCACAGGTAATTGAACTCCTTTCTCTGCAACTCTAAATCCATCTCTCTGCGTAACTCTATTTGGTAATTGAACTCCTTTCTCTCCAACTCTAAATCCATCTCTCTGCGTAACTATTTGGTAATTGAACTCCTTTCTCTCCAACTCTAAATCCATCTCTCTGCGTAACTATTTGGTAATTGAACTCCTTTCTCTCCAACTCTAAATCCATCTCTCTGCGTAACTATTTGGTAATTGAACTCCTTTCTCTCCAACTCTAAATCCATCTCTCTGCGTAACTATTTGGTAATTGAACTCCTTTCTCTCCAACTCTAAATCCATCTCTCTGCGTAACTCTATTTGGTAATTGAACTCCTTTCTCTCCAACTCTAAATCCATCTCTCTGCGTAACTATTTGGTAATTGAACTCCTTTCTCTCCAACTCTAAATCCATCTCTCTGCGTAACTATTTGGTAATTGAACTCCTTTCTCTCCAACTCTAAATCCATCTCTCTGCGTAACTATTTGGTAATTGAACTCCTTTCTCTCCAACTCTAAATCCATCTCTCTGCGTAACTATTTGGTAATTGAACTCCTTTCTCTCCAACTCTAAATCCATCTCTCTGCGTAACTCTATTTGGTAATTGAACTCCTTTCTCTCCAACTCTAAATCCATCTCTCTGCGTAACTATTTGGTAATTGAACTCCTTTCTCTCCAACTCTAAATCCATCTCTCTGCGTAACTATTTGGTAATTGAACTCCTTTCTCTCCAACTCTAAATCCATCTCTCTGCGTAACTATTTGGTAATTGAACTCCTTTCTCTCCAACTCTAAATCCATCTCTCTGCGTAACTATTTGGTAATTGAACTCCTTTCTCTCCAACTCTAAATCCATCTCTCTGCGTAACTCTATTTGGTAATTGAACTCCTTTCTCTCCAACTCTAAATCCATCTCTCTGCGTAACTATTTGGTAATTGAACTCCTTTCTCTCCAACTCTAAATCCATCTCTCTGCGTAACTATTTGGTAATTGAACTCCTTTCTCTCCAACTCTAAATCCATCTCTCTGCGTAACTATTTGGTAATTGAACTCCTTTCTCTCCAACTCTAAATCCATCTCTCTGCGTAACTATTTGGTAATTGAACTCCTTTCTCTCCAACTCTAAATCCATCTCTCTGCGTAACTCTATTTGGTAATTGAACTCCTTTCTCTCCAACTCTAAATCCATCTCTCTGCGTAACTATTTGGTAATTGAACTCCTTTCTCTCCAACTCTAAATCCATCTCTCTGCGTAACTATTTGGTAATTGAACTCCTTTCTCTCCAACTCTAAATCCATCTCTCTGCGTAACTATTTGGTAATTGAACTCCTTTCTCTCCAACTCTAAATCCATCTCTCTGCGTAACTATTTGGTAATTGAACTCCTTTCTCTCCAACTCTAAATCCATCTCTCTGCGTAACTCTATTTGGTAATTGAACTCCTTTCTCTCCAACTCTAAATCCATCTCTCTGCGTAACTATTTGGTAATTGAACTCCTTTCTCTCCAACTCTAAATCCATCTCTCTGCGTAACTATTTGGTAATTGAACTCCTTTCTCTCCAACTCTAAATCCATCTCTCTGCGTAACTATTTGGTAATTGAACTCCTTTCTCTCCAACTCTAAATCCATCTCTCTGCGTAACTATTTGGTAATTGAACTCCTTTCTCTCCAACTCTAAATCCATCTCTCTGCGTAACTCTATTTGGTAATTGAACTCCTTTCTCTCCAACTCTAAATCCATCTCTCTGCGTAACTATTTGGTAATTGAACTCCTTTCTCTCCAACTCTAAATCCATCTCTCTGCGTAACTATTTGGTAATTGAACTCCTTTCTCTCCAACTCTAAATCCATCTCTCTGCGTAACTATTTGGTAATTGAACTCCTTTCTCTCCAACTCTAAATCCATCTCTCTGCGTAACTATTTGGTAATTGAACTCCTTTCTCTCCAACTCTAAATCCATCTCTCTGCGTAACTCTATTTGGTAATTGAACTCCTTTCTCTCCAACTCTAAATCCATCTCTCTGCGTAACTATTTGGTAATTGAACTCCTTTCTCTCCAACTCTAAATCCATCTCTCTGCGTAACTATTTGGTAATTGAACTCCTTTCTCTCCAACTCTAAATCCATCTCTCTGCGTAACTATTTGGTAATTGAACTCCTTTCTCTCCAACTCTAAATCCATCTCTCTGCGTAACTATTTGGTAATTGAACTCCTTTCTCTCCAACTCTAAATCCATCTCTCTGCGTAACTCTATTTGGTAATTGAACTCCTTTCTCTCCAACTCTAAATCCATCTCTCTGCGTAACTATTTGGTAATTGAACTCCTTTCTCTCCAACTCTAAATCCATCTCTCTGCGTAACTATTTGGTAATTGAACTCCTTTCTCTCCAACTCTAAATCCATCTCTCTGCGTAACTATTTGGTAATTGAACTCCTTTCTCTCCAACTCTAAATCCATCTCTCTGCGTAACTATTTGGTAATTGAACTCCTTTCTCTCCAACTCTAAATCCATCTCTCTGCGTAACTCTATTTGGTAATTGAACTCCTTTCTCTCCAACTCTAAATCCATCTCTCTGCGTAACTATTTGGTAATTGAACTCCTTTCTCTCCAACTCTAAATCCATCTCTCTGCGTAACTATTTGGTAATTGAACTCCTTTCTCTCCAACTCTAAATCCATCTCTCTGCGTAACTATTTGGTAATTGAACTCCTTTCTCTCCAACTCTAAATCCATCTCTCTGCGTAACTATTTGGTAATTGAACTCCTTTCTCTCCAACTCTAAATCCATCTCTCTGCGTAACTCTATTTGGTAATTGAACTCCTTTCTCTCCAACTCTAAATCCATCTCTCTGCGTAACTATTTGGTAATTGAACTCCTTTCTCTCCAACTCTAAATCCATCTCTCTGCGTAACTATTTGGTAATTGAACTCCTTTCTCTCCAACTCTAAATCCATCTCTCTGCGTAACTATTTGGTAATTGAACTCCTTTCTCTCCAACTCTAAATCCATCTCTCTGCGTAACTATTTGGTAATTGAACTCCTTTCTCTCCAACTCTAAATCCATCTCTCTGCGTAACTCTATTTGGTAATTGAACTCCTTTCTCTCCAACTCTAAATCCATCTCTCTGCGTAACTATTTGGTAATTGAACTCCTTTCTCTCCAACTCTAAATCCATCTCTCTGCGTAACTATTTGGTAATTGAACTCCTTTCTCTCCAACTCTAAATCCATCTCTCTGCGTAACTATTTGGTAATTGAACTCCTTTCTCTCCAACTCTAAATCCATCTCTCTGCGTAACTATTTGGTAATTGAACTCCTTTCTCTCCAACTCTAAATCCATCTCTCTGCGTAACTCTATTTGGTAATTGAACTCCTTTCTCTCCAACTCTAAATCCATCTCTCTGCGTAACTATTTGGTAATTGAACTCCTTTCTCTCCAACTCTAAATCCATCTCTCTGCGTAACTATTTGGTAATTGAACTCCTTTCTCTCCAACTCTAAATCCATCTCTCTGCGTAACTATTTGGTAATTGAACTCCTTTCTCTCCAACTCTAAATCCATCTCTCTGCGTAACTATTTGGTAATTGAACTCCTTTCTCTCCAACTCTAAATCCATCTCTCTGCGTAACTCTATTTGGTAATTGAACTCCTTTCTCTCCAACTCTAAATCCATCTCTCTGCGTAACTATTTGGTAATTGAACTCCTTTCTCTCCAACTCTAAATCCATCTCTCTGCGTAACTATTTGGTAATTGAACTCCTTTCTCTCCAACTCTAAATCCATCTCTCTGCGTAACTATTTGGTAATTGAACTCCTTTCTCTCCAACTCTAAATCCATCTCTCTGCGTAACTATTTGGTAATTGAACTCCTTTCTCTCCAACTCTAAATCCATCTCTCTGCGTAACTCTATTTGGTAATTGAACTCCTTTCTCTCCAACTCTAAATCCATCTCTCTGCGTAACTATTTGGTAATTGAACTCCTTTCTCTCCAACTCTAAATCCATCTCTCTGCGTAACTATTTGGTAATTGAACTCCTTTCTCTCCAACTCTAAATCCATCTCTCTGCGTAACTATTTGGTAATTGAACTCCTTTCTCTCCAACTCTAAATCCATCTCTCTGCGTAACTATTTGGTAATTGAACTCCTTTCTCTCCAACTCTAAATCCATCTCTCTGCGTAACTCTATTTGGTAATTGAACTCCTTTCTCTCCAACTCTAAATCCATCTCTCTGCGTAACTATTTGGTAATTGAACTCCTTTCTCTCCAACTCTAAATCCATCTCTCTGCGTAACTATTTGGTAATTGAACTCCTTTCTCTCCAACTCTAAATCCATCTCTCTGCGTAACTATTTGGTAATTGAACTCCTTTCTCTCCAACTCTAAATCCATCTCTCTGCGTAACTATTTGGTAATTGAACTCCTTTCTCTCCAACTCTAAATCCATCTCTCTGCGTAACTCTATTTGGTAATTGAACTCCTTTCTCTCCAACTCTAAATCCATCTCTCTGCGTAACTATTTGGTAATTGAACTCCTTTCTCTCCAACTCTAAATCCATCTCTCTGCGTAACTATTTGGTAATTGAACTCCTTTCTCTCCAACTCTAAATCCATCTCTCTGCGTAACTATTTGGTAATTGAACTCCTTTCTCTCCAACTCTAAATCCATCTCTCTGCGTAACTATTTGGTAATTGAACTCCTTTCTCTCCAACTCTAAATCCATCTCTCTGCGTAACTCTATTTGGTAATTGAACTCCTTTCTCTCCAACTCTAAATCCATCTCTCTGCGTAACTATTTGGTAATTGAACTCCTTTCTCTCCAACTCTAAATCCATCTCTCTGCGTAACTATTTGGTAATTGAACTCCTTTCTCTCCAACTCTAAATCCATCTCTCTGCGTAACTATTTGGTAATTGAACTCCTTTCTCTCCAACTCTAAATCCATCTCTCTGCGTAACTATTTGGTAATTGAACTCCTTTCTCTCCAACTCTAAATCCATCTCTCTGCGTAACTCTATTTGGTAATTGAACTCCTTTCTCTCCAACTCTAAATCCATCTCTCTGCGTAACTATTTGGTAATTGAACTCCTTTCTCTCCAACTCTAAATCCATCTCTCTGCGTAACTATTTGGTAATTGAACTCCTTTCTCTCCAACTCTAAATCCATCTCTCTGCGTAACTATTTGGTAATTGAACTCCTTTCTCTCCAACTCTAAATCCATCTCTCTGCGTAACTATTTGGTAATTGAACTCCTTTCTCTCCAACTCTAAATCCATCTCTCTGCGTAACTCTATTTGGTAATTGAACTCCTTTCTCTCCAACTCTAAATCCATCTCTCTGCGTAACTATTTGGTAATTGAACTCCTTTCTCTCCAACTCTAAATCCATCTCTCTGCGTAACTATTTGGTAATTGAACTCCTTTCTCTCCAACTCTAAATCCATCTCTCTGCGTAACTATTTGGTAATTGAACTCCTTTCTCTCCAACTCTAAATCCATCTCTCTGCGTAACTATTTGGTAATTGAACTCCTTTCTCTCCAACTCTAAATCCATCTCTCTGCGTAACTCTATTTGGTAATTGAACTCCTTTCTCTCCAACTCTAAATCCATCTCTCTGCGTAACTATTTGGTAATTGAACTCCTTTCTCTCCAACTCTAAATCCATCTCTCTGCGTAACTATTTGGTAATTGAACTCCTTTCTCTCCAACTCTAAATCCATCTCTCTGCGTAACTATTTGGTAATTGAACTCCTTTCTCTCCAACTCTAAATCCATCTCTCTGCGTAACTATTTGGTAATTGAACTCCTTTCTCTCCAACTCTAAATCCATCTCTCTGCGTAACTCTATTTGGTAATTGAACTCCTTTCTCTCCAACTCTAAATCCATCTCTCTGCGTAACTATTTGGTAATTGAACTCCTTTCTCTCCAACTCTAAATCCATCTCTCTGCGTAACTATTTGGTAATTGAAATCCGGGGGTGGGCTGCATATTTTGTCAGTCCGGGGCCCCACAATTTCTGATGGCAGCCGGTAACTATACTATTTTACGCTATCTACGTAGCGTTTTGTTATGTAGATTACGTACATGCAGTCTATTAAGGTTAGTTGATAAGTGGAATATCCTTCCATCTGAGGTGGTAGATGCTAAGACAATAGAACAATTTAAACTGGGATACATTTATCCATCCATCCATCCGGGGGTGGGCTGCATATTTTGTCAGTCCGGGGCCCCACAATTTCTGATGGCAGCCCTGGTGGTAACTATTTTACGCTATCTACGTAGCGTTTTGTTATGTAGATTACGTACATGCAGTCTATTAAGGTTAGTTGATAAGTGGAATATCCTTCCATCTGAGGTGGTAGATGCTAAGACAATAGAACAATTTAAACATACTTGGGATACATATAAGCTTAAATCTTCAATAATTTATAGGGTCAGTATATTTTTTGTGTGGGGGTGAATAGTGTCTGGGCAAACTGGATGTCCAAATGGCCAAATGTCCAAATATTTGCTGTCACATTCTATGTTTCCATGCAACAATGAACTGCAGCTTCTGGTATAACAAAACAACGAGTATATACAGAGAAAAAGACAAAGGCTATACATTTTCCTTACTAGACAAAAAGGTAAATGTACACTATGCATCAGCATTATATGTGGGTATATAAGGGTTGTCTTCATGTTATCACCAGGCACTGAGCTTTTGCATTCAGTACTTGAACAAAATGGGAAAAGTAAGTTTTCGGTGCTCTTTAACTGCTATTTTTTTCCATTTCAAAGTTGTTTCAGCTTAAAAGTAATTAGAAATGAAGGTAAAATGCATGTGTTCTGTAATACAGTAGATTGTTTGTGTTTGCCTATTTCATAAAATTTACTATAATTTTATAATGTTTTACTACATTTCTCTTGACATTGTTAGCCTGACATTAATATATGTTAATATTGCAGCAAGCTTTAATTAACATTGATTAGAATTGGTTTTAAAAATCAAAATAGGGAAAATATATAAGCCCTGCTTAGCAAGTTCTACTTTTGGGATTATTTTTGTTTTGTGAAAGCTTCAATCACACAGTTCCATCATTATTTTGCATATCATATTAAAAGTAATGTCAATATCTAAAGTAATATTAAACTTTTGGCAGATTTTCTTTTACGAAGACAGGAACTTCAAGGGTCGCTGCTATGAGTGCAGTTCAGATTGTACTGACATGTCCTCTTATTTCAACCGCTGTAACTCAATCAGAGTAGAGAGTGGAAATTGGATTCTTTATGAGCACCCTAACTATAAGGGTCATCAGTATTATCTGTGGAGAGGAGAATACCCAGACTTCCACCAATGGATGGGCTACAATGACTCCATCAGATCTTGCCGTCTGACACCTCACGTAAGTATTACACTAAGTTCATTTTTATATTTTTACATGCATAAGTTGCCTGTCAGTTTGTCAGTTTGTGAATTCCGCATTGGAAGGCAGCCAAGCAATGCAATGTTTTATGTGGTGCAGACCCACTCACGCAATACATATGGTGGATAGCATCCCAAAATAGTAATTGTATAGTAAGGGCGTTCCAAAGCCTGAACATATGATCAACCATACTGTATGTGGCCTTCTTCATGCAAAAACGTAGGGTAGGGTTCTGCATGTGAAAGGTCTGTACATGGGAGAGGAGTGAAGAGCGTGTAAACCCCCCCTCACATAAAAGGAATTGAAGATTGCAAATTCCATACATAAGCCTTTGTTGCCGAGGATAACTTATGGAACTTGACCTTAAGTCTGGACACGGTCCAAAGTCCTGATATTGGTTTGTCATTTAAGGATGAAGATATTATTGAAAAATATAGGTCTTAAATTTTCCTGATGATCCTTAAGATGCTTCTATAGCAATGGTAGCAGACACCATAGCAAATTTTAGAAAGACCTGGCAATGCTTCTGCAATTTCCCTTTTATCACTAGTTCTGGTCTTCAATGGTCATCTGTTGAGCATGTATTGTAATGTGTGCACAGAAGAAGTACTGAAACTGGTAGAAGAGGTTCAACAGGGTAGCATTGTTGGGTCACCTCCTAGAGCAGTGCACCTTCTGTGGTTACAGGGTAGGTGGTCACCTTGGACACCATCACCTCAAGGCCCCTTAGTAGTTGTCAGTCCTGTAACTAGAAATTTTTACGCCAGGGGCAAAAAATAAAGATGGTGCCCCCTGACCCTGAATTCCAAGCCAATTTAACCATAAATTTTAACTTACTGGTGCCCCCTTAAGATTTGCGCCCTGGGCTGTTGCCCCTCTCTCACACCCCTAGTTACGGCCTTGGTAGTTGTGTATCTGTACCCACAGTAATTATGCAATTGTGCATGAATAAAGCCACTGGCTAGGAAGAGCCTAGCTCCTGGCAGTGCATTAGTTACTGACTCTGGTCAGTTTATGCTTATGCGCAGTATATTTGTTAAAAAAAATTGCAATTGTAGAAATTTTAGCATAAAATACATTATGATCTTTATAACACATTTTATCGGAACACAGTTTTATCCTCTCTTAGGTTTCATTAGTATTATTAAATCAGTAACAACCCTTTACATGAAATATTTATAAAGTGTTTCATAATATTCTCTGTATATAAGAAAAACTTTAGACAAGAGACTAATCCTAAGGAGTGTACATGAATTGGCACATAGCGAGCATGTCGTATATGTAAACACCAAATATTAGAGGGGTACATGAGATCCATATACACGCACAAAGGTAGCTCTGGATGGTATCTCTGAGAAATGTAGAGAGATATACTGTAATGTAAAATGGGATCAGGGGTGAAATTACCATTGGTGCATTAGGTGCAACGGCATCGGGGCCTATGCTGATACAAGGGCCCACAGCCATTATCACCACACCATCACAGCTCCCTACCGGGTTACCTGGAATCTCATAAGGGCCAAAGCATATTTTTTGCTCTGGGCCCACAACTTACTAGTTCTGCCTCTGACTCAGATGGTGGCTATGATAAGTGTGAGCCTTTTAATTGCAATGTTAATATACTAAAACTACTTCTAGGAATGTATTAAGTTTAATAATAATAATAATAATAATAATAATAATAATAATAATAATACTCTTTATTAATAACCACAGTAACTATTTTTCACCTGTACCATGCTCAAGCAGTAATTCCATAAATGTTTTATAGCATTTGAATTATTCATTGCTAACACAATGGTCTTGAATATGCTATGAAATGTCAGCCCTCTTGACTTGCATTTTTGTGATATTTTTTATATTTATATTGTATTTTATTATGTAGTATATTGTCCACCCCTACCCCGTCTGTCTGTACTTTATTTTATTATTGTATTTTGTTGTGGTGCCTTATATATATATAAATAAATAATAATAATAATAATAATAATAATAATTCTTGATTTTTTGTTCTCACAGCATCATGGCTCTTATAAACTGAAGATCTATGAGAGAGGAGACTTCAAAGGACAAATGATGGAGTTTTCCGAGGATTGTCCTCATGTTTATGAAAAGTTTCGCTACCATGACATTAACTCCTGTAATGTACATGATGGTCACTGGATGTTTTATGAAGAGCCCAACTATAAGGGACTTCAGTATTACCTGAGACCTGGAGAATACAAGAGATACACTGACTGGGGTGCTCTAAACCCTAAAATTGGATCTTTCAGAAGAGTTCACCACCTTTATTAAAATAAAATAAAATATTATGCTGTACTTCTTGTCAGACAATGAAATGGAAAATTGTTATTATACTAGCGAGTTTTGGAGGAAATATGTTAAAGAATCCAACAGAGTAATAAATGTTAAACAGCACAATGGGGTAGATCCAGACCTAAGTGGTTGTTACGTTAGAACGCGTAGTGTATTTACGCCAGTGTAATTTCTATGCACTCCCCTAGACACTCCCCTGCTCCTACGTACTTTGGCAATTTTACGTTGGCCAAACCCTACCAAACCCTACCTTAACTTTTCATAGCATAACTACTTAATGGATTTACGTACACGACAACCTAACCCAGCCCATACTGTCCAATTTAAATGCCTCCCCCGCCTCCAAAGCATAATTACGGGTGTCGTAATGAGCAATTAGCAGGCACACAATCTTAAATCTTCTAATGGGGGACAAGTAGGCATAATGGAATATATATAAAAAATCTCAACAAATGTTCTAGCAGTCATAAGAGTAAAGGATTGTTGAAGAGTTTTAGGAAGATTGTGGTGAGATTTTGGTGAGAATTGGAAATACGATACACCGTTGAGACATTCCATATTTTAGTGGAGAGTGATCTAGTATGTCTGTAAGAAAAATATAATAACAAGATATTGCCCCCTTTGGGGGAGGGCTTTTAGATAGCACTCAATCTAAAGGGTTATCCTAATCCTGTTATTGGAATTGTGCTTGTATCTCCAACATATAGGGCCTGATCCAGAGCTGCGTTAGTACGCTCAGCGTTACATCGTAGACTCCCCCTGACACTCCCCCTGCCCCCAGCATACTTATCCTCGCTTACGCCGGCTGAAGTCTACCTTAACTTCAGCCGGCGTAAGCGAGGGTAACTATGCTGGGACGGCGGCATTGTTACAATAACGCCGCCCTCCCAGCCTCATTACCCTCCCTTCCCACAACCTCCCTACACTAACTACAGCATAATAACGCTGGGGGACGCCCCCTAAAGCATTACAATGCTGTTGTTACGGACGCCCGATCTACAATCGGGCGTTGCCGTAGTTACGCCTGGTAACATCTGCCCGACGCATGCGTAGATCGGCTTTTCAGCCCACTACGGCGGGCGTAGCTCTGGATCAGTCCCATGGTATCTAGCTTGTAGAAATGCCACAGGACTGGCCCATATGGACTCAAATTTCTCACATCAAGTAATAAATAAATCTGGGGTGATTCTCAGTGACACTGTAGTTTAAATACAAATCAACAATAAAAGTAAAAATAAAAATAAAAATAGTGCAAAAACAAGGTAATCTCTTGCAGGCTAAAAGTATGCACAATACTTAGAAAAAACAAACAGCAATAGATGATAGCCGCGCTGAAAATTACCTTGTATTCATAGAAAACTGCAGGTGGTTAAAATGAGACACAATTTATTCAAACAAACTTACAATGCCCCAATAACAATAAAATATATAAAAAAAACAAAGTCTAAATGCTGCCAAAACACCAGATTGGAGATAACAAAATGAGTAACACAGCCCACAGGGAATCACCTCAGAGGGTAGTGGATAGGTAGCCCGAACGGTAGTTGCTTCATACTACTGTTTACTGTTGAACTATACCATGGTATAGACCAGCTGTTATTAAATATAATAGGAAGTTTGGCCTCATATAGATATAGGACCACAGAGAATGATTTCAAAAGTCTTGTGCTAGGTGCTGGTAGTAAACTGAGAATGAATGGTGTTATACAACTCAATCCCGTAAATGGATACCTGCAGCCAAGTAACAATGGTAATTAATTATTCACTGCCCACTGCTGTAATATAGACTAATATGTTAGCAATATAGAATGTCAGATGGATCAATGCAGTTCAAATAAAGCTCAGAGGTAGGAAGGAAGGTGAAAAAGTTGTTTCCACAATAATGAAAGAACTCATGATTCCCAACCATGGCAGCGCAGCAAGTGCAATTGGTGTTGGTGATCTGGGAGCTGAGATGTATGACAGGATCTCGTAAGCAGCCCAGGATTTTAAGGATATGTATAAAGATGATTGGGACTTCTCAGCATTTAATCCTCCATCCTGCTTCTTTCATCCCTCCCCAACTCTCCACCCCCCTTCTATGCAACCATCCTGAGTTTTCCTCTTTCCATTTTACAAGTGAGGAATTTCACTCCCTAATATTATCCTCACCACTGTCAACCTGCCCTGTGAACCCTATTCCCTTAAACCTTCTCAAACACCTCTGTCCCACTGCCTGCTCCCATCTAGCCTACCTTTTCAACCTTTCCCTCTCAACTGGAACCTTCCCTTCCTCTTTTAAGCATGCTCTTGTCTCTCCCATTCTCAAATAACCTAATCTGGACCCAACATCTCCCTCCAGCTTCCGACCTATATCCCTTCTCCCGTTAGCCTCCAAACTCCTTAGTCTACCAATTTCTCATCAGCTACTTTACTGACAACTCTCTCCTAGACCCTCTCCAATCTTGTTTCTGGCCTCTCCATTCCACTGAGACTGCCCTTACCAAAGTGACCAATGATCTGTTATCTGCCAAATCCAAAGGCCACTACGCCATCCTCATCCTTCTTAATCTGTAAACTGCTTTTGATACCATTAGCCATTGATAAAGATAGCTTGAATGACTGACCAACCTGATTGTATATGGTTGAAAAAAGATTGACAAAATATTTATTACAAATATGCAAAAGGACAGATAATACAAACATTTAGATTCTGACAGCAGTGATCAGTAAGAAAACAGAAACTCACAGAATTCAAACTATACAGACACAACCCAGCAGTAACAAAGCACATTTGTAAATTGTGCACCAGAATGAAAGGTAAAGAGATTAAGAAAGAGATACATGAAAAGGATGCAGTTATGACAATTTATATCATCAGCATATTACCACAAAGAGGTCATCTGTCGCAGGCAAAGCGTCCTCTGAAGTCCCTGCTTTGCTTGGGCCTTTTTATACACAAAAGTGATGCATGTCTTGACTGGGTTTTGCAGGGGCAGACAAATGGAATGTCTTTGATGTGATTGTATGTAGCTAAAGCAAGATGATCCTGATTGTAGCTTCACCTGTTTATGGTCCCTTATCACAAGTCTTTTGTTCAGGTGAGAATAAGGATCTCCTCTTAGGTGACGTAACTCCTGTGTCACTTGTAGTTCAAAGAAAGACTTCATTTGAAATGTAATTGAAATTCAAGATAGTGGGAGTTGTTTGTGACAATTAACCTTATGTTTGTTTCAGTTGGGACAAGTATAAACACAATTTTTTTATACAACAATCAATTTTTATAAGGTTAATCCAGATTGATATGATTATATTCTATAAAAATATGATCCCATTTTGACACCAACTTTGACACCATTCTCTTCTGCTTAAAACTCTCCGCTCTTTTGGTTTAATTGACACTGCTCTCTCCTGGTTTTCTTCCTATCTCTCTGACCACACCTCCTCTGTTTCCACAAATAGCTCATACTCTCCCCCTTCTCTGCTCATTGTTGGTGTCCCCCAGGAATCTGTCCTTGGCCCATTCCTCTTCTCCCTCTTCTTACACCTCCTTGCTGGGTAACCTCATCATCACCTTCTGTTTCAACTACCACCTCTACGCTGATGAAACCCAAATTTACCTCTCCTCCCCTGATCTCAACCCCTCTCTTCTGGCTAAGATTTCTAAATGCATTGTGTCCCTATCCACATGATTGGGCATACGCTTCCTCAAGCTGATTATGGACAAAACGGAAATGATTGTTTTCCTCCCCCTAGGATTTCCTCCCCCTCTATCACCATAACCATTGGTAATACCTCTGCCTCCTCATCCCCTCAAGTTTGTTGCCTAGGTGTCATCCTTAACTCCTCACTTTTCTTTATACCTCAAATTCGTGCCCTCTCTCACTCTTGTCATTTCCACCTAAACAACATTGCATACATCAGTCCCTTCCTAACCAATGATACTAAAAAAAACCCTCATCCACTCTCTAGTCATATCACGTCTCGACTACTGTAACCTCCTTGTCATAGGTCTCCCACTCACCCGTCTTGCCCCCCTTCAATCTACCAGGGGTAGGCAACTTTAAACACTCAAAGAGCCATTTGGACCCGTTTCCCCCAGAAAAGAAAACCTTGGGAGCCACAAAACCCTTTTGACATCTAAAATGTGCCCAGCCTTTATTACTGCCCCTTTATAGGTGCCCATCTACATTTTTTACCTGTCCCTCTTTCCCAGATTTCCCACTTCACTTACCTTTACTGTACTCCTCCTCCACGGCACGCTCTGCGATGATCCCCATTGTGCCTTTCATTCTATCAGCACTGATTATACAGGGCTCCTATGGGAGCCCTGTAGGAACAAAGCTGTTTATGTGAATGACGCTGCTGTAGATGAAAAAGCTCCCGTAGGATCCCTGCACAATATGCACTGATAGAATGAATAGTGCGGTGCCATTTTTAGACCTAGCAGAACCCAGAGCGGAAAAAAATGCTGACGCGCCCCCCCCCCCCACAAAAAAAAGATGTATGTGTCTATGTGCCCAGTCAACCACCTCTGCCAATTGTGTGCCCATCCTCCATGTGTCCCTTATATGTGTCCAGTCTTATTTTGTGCCCCCTTTATAAGTGATAGCCACCTTTCGTGCCCCCTTTATAAATGTCATCCCCCTCTGTGCCACTTTATAAGTGTCAGCCTCCTTTGTGCTTCTTTATAAGTGCCAGTCTCCTTTGTGTCCCCTTTATAAGTGCCAGCCTCTTATGTGCCTCCTTTAAAGTGCCAGCCTCCTTTGTACCCTCTTTATAAGTGCCAGCCTCCTTATGTAACCCTTTTTAAGTGCCAGTCTCCTATGTGCCCCCTTTCTAAGTGGCAGCCTCCTCTGTGCCCCCTTTCTAAGTGCCATCACCTTATGTCCCCCTTTATAAGTGCCAGCCTCCTTTGTGCCTCATTTATAAGTGCCAGCCTTCTTATGTCCCTCTTTGTAAGTGCCAGCCTTCTCTGTGCCCCCTTTCTAAGTGCCAGCTTCCTCTGTGCCCACTTTCTAAGTGCCAGCCTCCTTATGTCCCCCCTTTATAAGTGCCAGCTTCCTTATGTGTCCCCTTTGTAAGTGCCAGCCTCCTCCGTGCCCCCTTTATAAGTGCCAGCCTCCTCCGTGCCCCCTTTATAAGTGCCAACCTCTCCTGTGCCCTCTTTATAACTGCCAGCCTTCTTATGTCCCCCTTTATAAATGCCAGCTTCCTTATGTGCCCCCTTTGTAAGTGCCAACCTCCTCCATGCCCCCTTTATAAGTGCCAGCCTCCTCAATGCCCCCTTTATAAGTGCCATTCCTCCCCTGTGCCCCCTTTATAAGTGCAAGCCTCCTTATGTGACCCCTTTGTAAGTGCTAACCTCCTCTGTGCCCCTTTATAAGTGCCAGCCTCCTTTTGTCTCCCTTTATAAGCGCCAGCCTCTTTATGTGCCCCCTTTGTAAGTGCCAGCCTCCTCCGTGCCCCCTTTATAAGTGCCAGCCTCCTCCATCTCCCCTTTATAAGTGCCAGCCTCCTCTGTGCCCCCTTTATAAGTGCCAGCCTTCTTATGTGCCCCCTTTGTAAGTGCCAGCCTACTCTGTGCCCCCTTTATAAGTGCCAGCCTCCTTTGTAACTTACCTTACTATCTTCTTCTCCCTCAAGCTCCTTCCTCCACAGCTCTCACAGACACAGGTGCCGGCATCTCTATTCATCTGATTATTGAGATGAATAGTACTGGGAATACAGTGGGAGCCCTGTAGGACCAAATCAGTTTTAACAAATAATGCTACCTCATAGCGTTATTCAATGGAAGTTTGGTCCTACAGGGCTCCAAAAGGAGTATTCATCTAAATAATCAGATGTATAGAGATGCCAACGATGCCAATGTCTCAAATGACTGTGAGAGCCGCGGGCCCGCGGTCTATGTGACCACGGCCTGCTGTGCTGAACTATGTGGCCTCCCTAGACCACCAGGGACCAGGACTTGTACTCCCATAGGAGGGAGCTGCAGCAGATGGCTGAAAGATCTGCATGTGGCTCTGGACCTGTTCACTTCAGACCTCTCTCTAAACTCCTTATCCTTAAGGCCATCTCTTCATTCATTGTTCCCTCAACATACACACCCCTTCCCGCCCTCTCAGTTCTGCTAACCAGCGCTCTCTGCCCTCCTTACTGATCATCACATCTCCCGCCCATATCCAGGACTTCTCCCGTGCTGCGCCTCTGCACTGGAATGACCTTACTTCTTCAGTCAGACTTTCTCCCACATTGCAAATCTTTGAGTGCTTATTTACAATGCACCTGTTCAGGCTAGCCTACCCTTCCTCCACTAAACATCCTCACTGCATCCTACTGTTACATCTTGTGAACATCTTGTGCAATATCCTGTCTCGCCCCTTGGGCAATCTTGGACTATTTTGTGCTTCATGGACATTATCTTGACCTGCCACTAGGGGCTGCTGTTGGACGCTTAATTAAACATCTTCCACCTGCTCTTCCTGCACTAATAGGACTTTCTTTCACTGAGTGTTTTCTATGTTACCTTGTGTGCACTAATAACACTGCTGATATCTTCACTCCTGTCTGGTTTTTAATGCTTAGCTACACTCAAGGTTGCCTTCCAGGGGCCGTGACCTGCTTGGTGTGCTGCTGCATAAGTCTATCCCCACCATCATGGGCCCTAGTGAAGACCAGACCCCAGTTAGACTTCATGCCCTGGGAGCAGCCTCGTAACACTAACATCTATCCCTTCTTTTCCTTCCTTCCCTCTCTCCTCTGCTCACACCAGCAGTCAGCTTCCTTCCCCCTCCTTGTGTCTTTTGTAAGTTTATCCCTGCATTCATCATAGAGTTGTTCCCTCATCCACCACTCCCCCCTCACTTCGTACCCTTTTGTCTTCCTCTGCTACTCTTTTACCCCATCCCCACCTGGTTGCTCCCTCTGAACCTCTCACTCTGCTTTATCCCCTCCCTCCCTGATCTGACAAGCTTGACACCTCACATTGTGCCTTGCGTTCTGTACTTGCTTCACTTTATAGTATTTTTGTAATATTTTTATATTTATATTGTATTTTATTATGTACTATGCTGTCCACCCCTAACCTGAATGTCTGTGCTGTATTTTGCTGTATTTTGTATGGCGCTGCGTACTCCTTACTCCTTGTGGCGCCTTATAAATAAATAAATAATAATAATAATAATCTCCTTTATGGAGCGTACAGTTGTGGTGTTACAGTAGACATGTCTTGCATCTGTTACACAAATATTGCATCCAACTTTAAATGACTAATAGTAGATGTGGAGTATCCCTAATGCAGTAAAGATAATCAAATTTGGAAGAGCTCTGGCAGGATTTTGTTGCCCCTGCATTTCCACAATTGCATAGTGTCATTGTATCCCAGGTTGCTCTTTCTTGGATAGGGTAGCTGTTGAACTCTCAGTAGTGAAAGGGGGCATAAAGAAAAGTAAACAGCCTATTAGGTTTTCTCCCTTTCCCCAGGCGATTGAAAAAGATAATCACTAATAGCTACCTATGCAGCAAATACAGGATTTGCTGAGAAGTGTGCCACAGGGTCTAACAATCAGTGTCACGCCACAACTCAGTCACCCCCCACTACAACAGTTAAATCTAGCAGTATAGGCTACTGCTTGATCTACAGGCCCCTCTCCAATTCAACTTGCAATGATATACTCTTTAGGACATATTCAGTGCATGAGCACTGAGATGTTGAGTACACAGGAGGCTAGTCCCAAAATGTTGGACAGGTCTCAACTTCCTCTCCACTCAGCACAGTCACAACAGTTACTTCACTGAGAGGATCCAGATGACAAAGTACCTTCTTCAGCAGTACACCCAGCTGTCACTCTACAGTTCAGTTTCCCCCAGATCTCCAAGGCAGCGTGCACATGAATGGGTTGTCTCTAAGATGGAGGGTGGCTCCACGTGGGTTCACCACTGCGTCCATCAGCACCTGCCAGGACCAGCATATTAGCAGGGCTAAAAAAGCCTACTGCTTGGGGTTCTGATCATATCTGAAGTGTATCTGTTGGTAAACAACACACTCCAGCCAGATTATTGCAGGCTTTGTCTTCCATGCGTTCGGTCTACTAATGGGCCAAAATCCAGGTAATAAAGTGGCTCTGGCCACCAAATCTTCCCCAGCCCAGGTAAGAACATGCTCCACACACTCCAAACTGGATGGATGTTCTTAAGATGTTCAATCCTGATGTAAAGAGGCTAATGGTGATAAATTAAGGCAGCAGCAGAGCTTGCTTAACATGTAGCCATTCTAGACACACCGCCCACCAGAAGTCCCACTGTAGTGAGTTTTAAAAACAAAGTTGTTGCCCATTGGATCTACACAAAAACTAGT
Organism: Limnodynastes dumerilii; assembly: GCA_011038615.1. Classification (NCBI taxonomy): domain Eukaryota; kingdom Metazoa; phylum Chordata; class Amphibia; order Anura; family Limnodynastidae; genus Limnodynastes; species Limnodynastes dumerilii. The sequence continues at coordinate 173,373 of WWET01001867.1, read as the reverse complement.
TTTAATTAGAATTTTGAGAATAAAATGAAAACTAAAATTTCTACAAATATATCTACATACAAATTATAGGAATATTCATGTATCCAGGGCCAGATATTTCAAAAGGCCCAGGTTTAATTTTTCATCTGTTTTAATCTTAATTTCAAACTCTGCATCTGGTCTGTTGGTCTGTAGCGTGCTACTGGACCTATCCTAATATCCCTGTTATCCAAGGCTGGTCTTCAGTACATTGGTATAAGTGTGTATCACGTAGTATACATCTGTTCTGCACCTAGAATTTGTGCTCATTGTTTGTCCATGTCCCTTTCCCAGTACGGCTGTGCCATCACACTGTTGTGTTATCATTGCAGCAGTGGAAGTATTAACTGTGCTGCAATAAATAACCTGTAGAGTGAAAACAGTTGCACCCCTATATTTATGGAATCCTGCACCATAATAACTGTTATCTATAGATATTGACTATGTCATAAAATAGTATGTAGTCTAACATACTTACAGTATTCACCAGGGACCCTAATGGTAGATATGGACTTTTCTGTAAAAAAATAAACTGTTGATCATGATTCCCATTTACATCAATTTACTAGAAAGAATAAAACACAATAACAGATCATAGCTAAAAACTTACTCTGGATATAAGAGGTAGATCAAGGATTCTAAATAGTTCTGGTATTTTTTGAAACACTGTAGTGAAAGTAACAGATCCATACAGTGTTTATGGTGTAGCACACATGTGGTATTGGCAGAGCCACCATCAGAGGGGGAAAGCCGAGCCTAGTGTCCCGGGCCCAGACAGAGAGGGGGCCCGGGATAGCCCCAGGCCTCCTCTCTGTCCGGCCCAGGACACCAGGGCCATAACTAGGGTGGTGCAAGCGGTACTGCTGCCCAGAGCACGAGGAGAGGGTGAATACAGCTGACACTATCAGCTGATGAATCTCCTGCTGCTCCGCAGAGAGATTCTCAAAGCTTTCCCCAGTGCCTGACAGGTTGACCAATCAGGGAGCTAAAAAGTGTGTGTGTGTGTGTGTGTGTGTGTAAGTATTGTTTGTGTGTAAGTATTGTGTGCACAGCTCTGCTAAAATTATGCATTGTGTGATATTATGCATGCATGGAGTGTGTGTGATATGTCTACTATGTATTTATGATTTGTTCTTGCATCTAATACCGCGTTCAGATTGCCACTGCCTAAAAAGCAGGCTTTTTAGGCAGGGGGGCAGAATTTTGGAGATTTTAAATTGGTAAGTTCAGACTGAGCTGAAAACACCGGCTTTTTTGATGAAAAAGCCGACTGCAGTGAAAAAGCCGGCTTTTTAACTCAGTCTGAACGCGCCAACCCGGTTATTGAAAGCCGGTGTTCAGACTCGGCTAAAACCCTTCTTTTTAGCCGGCTCTTTCAGTAGCCGGCTTTTTGAAATTTGCCCGTTCAGATTGCCTATAGAAGCCGGCTTTTTTTCTACAGCCGGCTTTTTCTTCAAAAAAGCCGGTATTTTGAGGCAATCTGAACGGGGTATTACAGTCTTGTATACTCAGGACTATTCATGGTTAATTTAGAATATGCATTTATGAATTACATTTATCTATTTATGTATTTTGTTTTGATCCTACCGTCACCTGTAATTAACTTAGAGATAGTAAATATAATTCATACAGCTATGATGGTTTATATAAATCATAATATTGTTACATCTGTGTTCAAATTTATAGTCTATGACTTTATTATATTTGTACTTATGTTATAACCTATTGCTGACTATTAGTATTTGGATGAGCATGCATATTGGATTTAGAGGTAGATTAAATTTCGTTGAATTTTGTTATAAATAATTGTAAATGATTTGAAACTGATGGAATTTTAGATACCAATGTATAAGTCTATGTATGTATATTAATTTGTTTAGCATATATTATGTTTATTCGTGAAAATACGGACTCCAACTATTCAGTACAGCCTCCAGCACAGATCCAATAGGAAAAGCATAACGTTTTTCACCACCTGCACCTAATTAAGGATACCTTTAAATAGTAGACACAAATCTGCACAAGCTATGTCGGCTTGAAAAAGTTCCGCAGAGGAATGAAAGCCGTTTAACTGCTTAACGGGTTCAGTTCTACTGTCTCCTGTACTTCTCTTGTTCTTACAGCCTGTATACAATTATATCAACCGAGTACTCCTGTGTGGATCCAAGAACCCCCATTCATTCAAACCCACTGTGCAATACAACAGTACTATTCAAACCTACTGTTTAAATACACAGTGCAAATGACAGTTTGCTATAATATATCTCCTTTAAATCAGAGGCTTCATCTGATACATGGTAGTTGATTTGAGTATTCACCTGTAATTTAGATTATACATGTTTTTATGTGTGTGTGTGTGTGTGTGTGTGTGTGTGTGTGTGTGTGTGTGTGTGTGTGTATATATATATATATAGATAGATAGATAGATAGATAGATAGATAGATAGATAGATAGATAGATAGATAGATAGATAGATAGATAGATACACAGTTTTATATGTGTAAATTACCTATTACAGGTTTATTAGTACATTTTCTAAAATTATCCATCAGTTTGTTTTTAGCCATCCTGAATAATATATACAAAATAACAATAGATTTACAGATTGACACAATTTATTTTAGCGCTCGTACAACCTTTATATTTATATATTGGTTATTTTTTTAGAGAGCTAGTGGCTCACATTTACTGATGTACAATCCACCGGACAATCTTTTTTAGCTGTGAGATTCAGCAAACAATATATTCAGAGAGAGCCGTGTGGATATAATGGGACAGTCTTTTAGCTCTAAGAATGCAGCATGTCACTATCATAATATACATAATATTGCTTGCCAAAACAACTTTTGATTTTATAGTAGTATTTACAATTAATTTATATAATTATTCTATTAAAATTTACAAATCTCTAAGCGCTTTCAATTATTTTATATTAAGTCTGCTAAAAGGGTTGGTCACTCCTAGTAAGCTGATGGAGTTTTTGTAATTTAAGATTGCCTTTATCCTAATTGGAGCTCTGATTTATTTTATGTTTGCATTCACTTATTAACATGGTTTTGCCCAGGTGTAAAATTTCCACCTGATATCCTCAGCCAAGGGATAATACAAGTATGTATACCAACATAACTGGATGTATTTTCTTATGAACAATGATTTAATATGCTGCATACTGGGCCAGATCCAGACTTTGGTATGTTAGAGTCTTACATATGTCACATATTCTGATTGTACTTTGTTTAAAAGAACTTCTGCACTGAATGCAGGATCAGGAGACTGTGTCCCTTATGGAAGTGAGGTCGCCACGCATGGAGCAGAACCACACACCATGCATATAGGTTCGGTTGACTTTGATATTTAAATTGTACAATAAGGACTTGTCTAAGCCCATGTGTTTATAAGAAAGGGTAAAGGTGAAGCAGGGATGTGTCAGAATCACTTGAAACAAAGTGTGAGATAATTGAGAGAGTGCATCTGTGTTGAGAATTGGGGAATTAAGGCGGAGAGGGTGCTACACCACAAGTTCATTTTAAAGGCTAAGAAGAGGGAAGTTTTAGACTTATAAAAAGGTTTTCAGTCACTATCTTATTTATGATTCCAGATGGCAGTGTGTTTGGAGTTCCAGACAAGTGTCGGTGGTAGTCTGGATCTGGTGCCATGTGAAGTATTTCAGAATAAAGAATGTCAAAGACCACTGCTGCAACAAGTGGTAAAAGAGATCAAATATATTCAAAAGGGTCTGTATCAACAGCATTTTGGATTTAGTTTAGAGCTAGAGTAACAGGCTTCCTGTTGAAATTATGAAATTATGAGGCAACAGATATGAAATCACTGCTGGTGCTGTAGAGTCAGACTTCTGTCTCCTAGAAGGTAAGAAATGCATTGGTACAAGAGCTCCATTAGCAGTAAAAGCATTTTTCATGGAAGTATCTGATTAGGAAGAGTGACTGCATTATATTTTTTAATATAACTATTTTTCATGCATATGTACCACTTACACTTTTGTAACAGTTTTCCTTTTTTGTATGTCTAGTATTTATTGCCTACATTTTCTACATAGCTAGATATATAAAATTATTGTTAATCTATATACATTAGTTATACAAAAAGAAAAAAGTAGCATATCTTGGTAGTATAGAGCTATTAGTGGCCTGTTGAAGGGTTAGTTCACCCATTATAAAGTACCAAAGACAATTTACTGTAGAAGAGCTGAAAAGAACAGCCAGGATTTGCAGCAGCTTGTGCCACAGCACTGGTAACAGAGACGCATTCTGGATGCATAGCAACCAGAGCATGTAAATGCTGCCCACCAATGCTATGGTGAGTATAATGGTTGCCATTCAAAATTGGGGATTGTACTGCTATGGGCGACTCAAAACAGTACCCCATTTCCTTAACAAAGGGTTAAGAAACCCTATTTCATGGCTTGTAGGGGAATTTCTTGAAGAACCTTCTTGGAGGTTTCTTTCTGAAAGCTGCTGCTTGGGAGTACCAGTCTTCTTTCTGTTAACCACCAATCTACCTTAATACCTAATGAAATTAAATCCTCAAAATTGTAGGGGCTCAGTAACTGCAACAAATTCTAGATAGCGTGGACTGTCCAGAGAAAACTAACTTTGGGGCACCAAATCATTCCATCAGATGTCCAACGTATAAATTCAGCACTGAACTCCTAAGCTGTATGAACCCCTTGCATAAGACCTTGGAGCTTAGCTCTGCTGAATCCAGCAGAACTGGCTCATCATAGAAGAGACCTAAGGTTTTAAAAAGGCCTCTACAAATTGCAGAGCAGAATGATTAGGGTATATGCCATAGGCTTAAGACTAAGGGATCCCTTAAAGCAATAAAATATCAGACCAATTAATTCTTGCTTGACATCTGAACCAGTATGTATTAGACTGTTGATGAAAACTTCAGCTCTCCAGAAAGTTACTAAAAATTTTCCAAACAGCAGAGAATCTATCCAGATTATTTATCTAAACATCGGTAATAGGAGGTGAAGACTCAGCTGCAAATCTTGATGCTTGAGTCATTCTCCTTGGGCATTAACCTTCAGAATGAGGCCTTAATCACATCTGCCAAGGATGACTGCATGGAGAGTGTTCCCAGTTATAATGTTACATTATTGATTAGCTCCTTCTTACACTAGCATGACTTGGTTTCCTGCACAATAACAGTCCTCAATAAGTTGGGAGAGGGTTTGTCTTTTTTCTCTACACTGATTGGCTGGCACTGGGCTTAAATAGCAATCTGCCTATGCCCAGGTTATTTTGTTTTTTCTCAGCTGCAGTCACCTGCTGCTTTCTGCCTTGCTCACTGGTTCTTTGCACATGTCACACCTCGAGGCAAAGGCCGCATTACTTTCCCGACCAGAAGACTGCTCACCTCGGTCCTCTCCCTCCGGGCTGTCAGACGGTCACAGCAGTGAGGTCCTCGGCGTTCTCCAGCATCCTCGTGCAGCGCTGGGCGCCGCCATCTTGGGGAAGTGTCACATGACTCTCCGCGGCCAATCCTGAAGCAGGCCCGGGGAGCATGTGACGGAGGAGTCAATCAGCTGCAGGGGCGGTCTATTTAAACCCCTGTCAGCTGTAGCTCAGTGCCAGATCTTCGTGACCACAAATCTAGAAGCCTGGTTCCTGTGTTCCTGCTCTGTAGCTGATTCCTGTCTGCTCTACTGCCTGCAATCTCCATTGCTTCAAAGCTGCATTTAACCCTCGCTGTTACTACAGCTCATCCCAAGCTTCCAAGCTACAGCCTGCAATCTCCATTGCTTCAAAGCAGCATTTAACCCTCGCTGTTACTACAGCTCATCCCAAGCTTCCAAGCTACAGCCTGCAATCTCCATTGCTTCAAAGCAGCATTTAACCCTCGCTGTTACTACAGCTCATCCCAAGCTTCCAAGCTACAGCCTGCAATCTCCATTGCTTCAAATCTGCATTTAACCCTCGCTGTTACCACAGCTCATCCCAAGCTTCCAAACTACAGCCTGCAATCTCCATTGCTTCAAATCTGCATTTAACCCTTGCTGTTACCACAGCTCATCCCAAGCTTCCAAACTACAGCCTGCAATCTCCATTGCTTCAAATCTGCATTTAACCCTTGCTGTTACCACAGCTCATCCCAAGCT
>WWET01001867.1:122295-137910 GCA_011038615.1 Limnodynastes dumerilii | reverse complement strand
AGGAGGATAATGACAATGAGGTAAATACAATAAGGTAGAGAGCAGGGAGATCAGAAAATAGGTAACAATCAGGAACTAGGAAGGCAAAATATGGGACACTCAATAATCAGAGGAAAAATACAAGAAGAGAGACATAAGGCAAGAGAGCAGGCTATAACCGGCGCCTGCTACTGCCGTCAGAGACCTTTTTAAAGGCCAAAGGAACCAATCAACCAACGGGAAAGAACGCGCCATAGGAATTAATAGGCTGACGTCAGGGCACTATGCAACGTCCTGACGCCAATCCGACAGCCGGGAAGAATGTGCATCGGGTATCCTAGGCAACTAGCGTTCCGGTGTGGGGAGGCGTGGCGCATACAACGAGGCCTACACAACGGAGAAAGAACAGCGCCAGAGGGACCGGAGGGGAGAGACTACAGCCCTGTCATGACTCCAAGATAAGGTAAGTGAGTGGCAAGGTGGCGTCGCGATGTAACATTTGACTCCTCTACCGATCTCTCTTTCTCCTCCGATCACCCGCTGTCTCCTCCGTACACCTGCTGTCACCTTCGGCTCCTCTCTCGATCTCTCTTTCTCCTCCGATCACCCGCTATCTCCTCCGTACACCTGCTGTCACCTTCGGCGCCTCTCTCGAGCTCTCTTTCTCCTCCGATCACCCTCTGTCTCCTCCGTATGCCGATCACTTGCAGTCACTTTCGTGCTCCTACAGTCACTTTAGGACTCCTTCCTTGTACCCGCTTGTCACTTAATCTGCCGCAAGTCTTTCACGATCACACTGTGCCTCCCCTCGCTCACTGACACCTCAGCCACCTCTAACCTTCTTCTGACACTCTCCGGACCTCTCCTTCTTTGTAATCCAAGGTCTCGTTATCTCCGTTCTCCTTTTTTACGTTGGCAGGATCTCTCTATTTCTTATTAATCTGAAATCTCTCCACTGCCCTGAATCTCACAACTTTTCTTTTTCTACTTACTTGCGCTCTTTTTCCCTTCACATTTCCCTCAGCTCCCAACTCCCTAACTTTCCGCTTAACCGCCTTTTTTTTTCAAACCCCTCAGCCTCGTGCCAGCCTCCGGAACATCTAGAGCCTCAGCGTGCCTCTCCTGCTCACGCGTCTCTAACAGCTGGTAGTTGCTTAGCAACCACCTGTATGTCATAATTCCAACCTTCCACCAGATGGCGCTAAATCAATTCCTAGGGGTCTCTGTAATGGGGTATTACACATAACTGTCCTTCTCTCTCTCTCACATACACATAACTGCCCTTCTATCTCTTTCTCACACATACACATAACCTCCCCTCTATCTCTCTCTCTCTCACACAAACATAACTGCCCTTCTATCTCTCTATCTCTCTCTCTCACACACATACATAACTGCCCTTCTATATATCTCTCTCTCACATACACACACATTTCATGGAGTCTGGTGCTCTAGGCTGCAGCCTTGTCACCCTATTGGCTGACAGGTCTTGCATATGTGCATGACTATGGGAACCTCTGTCTGTGTGTGACACTGATGAATACATGGACCCCCTCACTGTCACTTCATGTAAAACATTTGGGGAAACTTGCCCCCTTGTTATGGTAACTGCCCTGTGCTTGAAATTCTCTTTTATGTCTGTCTAGCCAACAAGCCAATGAATCCACACCCCTTTTCAAGTTAACATTTTTTCTTTCTTTTTTATTAAATAATAATTTTGGGGGTGTTTCTAGGCTACCAGAAAACCCGCATGGCTGGGCCACTGGGTCCCTGACAGTCTAGCTGTGATCTTTCTTACCTTTTGTGTAGCTCCAGCAATGGCATGTGAGGACTGTTTCTTCATCAGGGCTGCAGAGTAGCTGCTAATAGGGTGGATTGGATTAAAGGTGAATGCCGGGGTGATGGTTGCCCCATAGTAACTGCACCTCTAGCACCTTCTGTAGTTGCACCCCTGATATCACTCATCCCAGGCATTCTGTTCAGTTTTTCCACTCAGCTCAATAAAGTTGTAGTTGTTTTAAAAAAAGCCTCCACAAGCCTACCTCTATGTTCATCCCTCCGTGAATGGATGATCACAGTCATGTGATACTTCCTGTCAAAGGCAGGAAGCAGTAAGTACAATGCTCAGAAGATCCCAATTTTTTGTGAAAATGTTGTTTTGCCTCAATTACAGATCCGAATTTGGTGGGAGGAACCGAGACATGGCTTGGTTAAACTTGGAACCCCAAAATTCGGATCTGTCAAATTTTATGCGTTACTACGCTGAAGCTACGGAAGCATGCGCATGCGCAGATCGTCTTTCAAGCCGATCTTACGCTGCTGGCTGGCGTTTTAACGTCATATGGAACAAACTAGATGACCTTGAAAACAGGTCACACAGCAACAACTTAAGAATCATTGGCTTGCCGAAGACCCTAAAGGGAACAGCCTTGATGGATTTTCTCAGCACTACTTTACCGGCCATACTGAATGTTGGGCATCGCTGTTCTCCTTTGGTGATTGAACAAGCCTTGGTCCGCCAAGAAAATCTGGATACTAGACCTCATCCAATCATTTATGGATGCCTGAATTACCTGCACAAAGCGGAACTCTGATCAACAAGCAAATGGAGCAACGGTATCGTCTGGAAAGGTTGTAAACTGCGTTTATTTCAAGACTACTCCATGGAAGTCTCCAGACCTATCAAGAACTTCGTGTGATCAGCACCAGCCTGGTTAAATCAGGAATAAAATTTGACCTCATATATCCAGCTCACCTTCACATCTTTAATGGATCTGACTACAATGATTTTCTCACACCGCAAATGCTTTCCTGATGACTGATTCTACCGTACCTGTGCATGACCGCTAAGAATTGACTTTAGGGGGGGGAAAAATGTTGCCTAGTTAATTTTTTCCTATAAGGTTTTTCACTGTATTTTCCTTTTGTTAGATATCAAATAGGCAAGTTATTATTGCCTAATTTTCATAGAATGTTGCCCACGCCATTGCCCTTTTTTAGATAATTTGATTTGAGAGGTGTTTGTGTGGTAGAGGGTCAGGGTTCAAGATATTGGACTGCCTTCTTTACCTCTATTCTTTACTGCCAGAAGTTTATTACTACACTTATTGTAGCAGAGGACAAGGTTAATTCCTTCTCTCTGAATTTATTAATTAGTTTTATAAAAGAAGGAGAGCTGTAGTCTCTCTTCTTTTGTACTGGTTTATGATTTGTCTACTGCTTATGGTAGATTTTACAGTGCTATAGTTGTATTTTATCTAACATATATTTCCAATGTCCCATGTGAAATTTGCTTCTTGTGGGAGGAACACATTTCCCTATTAAAGAAATAGAATTTTCACCTATATCAATAAATTGAGTGTAGATGTTATTCTGTTACAGGAAATACATTTTCTGGATCCAGAGACTGCAAAACTCAATACACGTGGTTATCTGGTGGTAGTGTCTGCTCCTTTCACTGCTAGAGCTAAAGGAGTTGCTATTTTAACCCGTAAAGGTCTCCCTAATGAAATACACTCTAAACACCTTGACAAGGCAGATAGATACATCAGTCTTGATATTACTATTAAGGCCACCAGTTTTGAGTTGTTTATATGGATGCTAATATATTGTGTGTGCAAAACATTTAAAGATTGCCTAAACTGGGAATTTTACAATTCTCAAAATGACTGCATTTGGTGGATGTTTTGAGTACTAGACACCCCACTGACCGAAATTATTCTTGTTTGTCAGCAGCTCACAGCACTCTGTCTTGTATAGATCACATTTTATCAGAATCCTTATTGCCCAGGGTCCTTTTTTACCAAAAGGGAACCTATTATTATCTCAGTTCATATGGTTGTATGGATGTAAGTGAAAGGTTATTTAGAAAGTAAAACTCATATTCAGTGGCATTTCCCCTCACATTTGACCAGCTCCATCAAATTCAGAGATATGCTTAGAGTGACTTGGGAAGATTATAAAATAGCCAATGCAGAACATTTGCCAGCCTCAGATTTATTGGCAGGCTTTCAAGGTCATAAGTAGGGGAGACATTACTTGTGTTACCTCTGCGGACAATAAAAGATTGAATAAAGAATATTTAACAGCTCAACAAAAACTAACTAACAGTTATCAGATTTACCTCAGATCCCACTAGGGCCTGTATAAAGCCAATAAAATGCAGTTTCAAGGAGTTTTACAACGTATGGATGACAGATATTGTACAAATCGTAGATTTAGATTTTACATATGGGAAAACAAATTGGGCCGTCTTCTTTCAAATCTACTTCGGGGTGATTGGAAACCGGGTGTTATAGCGTCACTGAGAGATGAATCTGATGCTCTAGTCCAGGATGGGTTGGGTATTGTTTCAACCTCTAAAACCCTCTATAAAAAGCTTTATAGCCAAGGCCCCATAAATGGGTAAAATAAGATTAGATTTTTGGGGGATATAACCTTGCCACGTTTTACTCAAGAAAAGGTAGCAACCTTTATCGCATCCATTTCTTTAGAGGAAATCCTAAAACCCATCAAACAACTTAAACCCCTAGAAGCTCCAGGTCCAGATGGGCAAAGTGGGAAATTCTATAAGATATTGGCTCCATATGTCGGTGGTATGTTACAATTTAATTCTTACCTCCAAATCTATTCCAATATATTTTAATGCCGCCATCATAAAGGTTCTCCCGAAACCTGGCAGGGACCCTGTCCTCCTGGCATCCAAATATCGCTACTAAACGCTGACTATAAAGTGCTCACTAAGATTCTGGCGGATCGACTTAAGCTGATTTTACCTACCATTATTCACCCTGATCAGACAGGATTTATCCTGGGGAGACATCCTATAGTTAACTAAAATAAATAAATATAGGAACCAAAGTCTGCGCTGGTATAGATATATAAATATAATTAAAAATGTAAGTAAAAAACTAATAAATATATATGAGCTGGCATACAGGTTAATGTACTACCAAACACTTGGATAGATAATTATATTATAAAATCACAAATGAATCAATAATCAATCTTAATTAGAATCCACAGTTAAATCCACAGGTGTTCCTCATAAAGATTCCATTACATCTTTGGATATATTCATAGAGACAAGGGAAACATAAGTAAAGATTGGTTAAAGAACTTTACTAAATAACATATTAAAATAAAATAGTTATCCAAATGAAACAGAGTATACACATAAACAGTACAAATAGAAAAAATTAAACAATGTGTATTCCTATAAAAAGTGTCCAACCCTCCTATTATAAGTGCGATGTAAATAGTGGGGGAAGAGGGACTAAATCATACAGAACAATATCCAAAGAACGATTCCCATATCAGGGAAGAACATTAACAGCGGGATCCTCCGGAGCTGCCGCAATAAACGTCTGGACCAACTGGATGGTGAAGCATGTGGAAGAAGATGCTGGTATTGATGCTGGACGGGACCTTATTGGGATTAATTTGTGATTTTATATATAATTATCTATCCAAGTGTTTGCTAGTACATTAGCCTGTATGCCAGCTCACAAATATTTATTAGTTTTTTACTTACATTTTTAATTATATTTATATATCTATACAAGCGCAGACTTTGGTTCCTATATCTATTTATATTAGCTGTTTTATCTGGAGGTGGACTCTCCAGGAACCATATTGCAGCAGATTTCTTCAGCGTAACTTAGTGGTATATAATTTTTTACTTCATTCTGTAGTCAACGTCCGGAAAGTGATAGCGGTTACGCAACAGATGGAACTCTATCAGGATTGTATTCCCAGGTTGATCCTATCTTTTGATGCCAAAAAGATGTTTGATATGGTCACCTGGGACAACCTAACAGAAGCCTTGAGGAGATTTGGATTCCTCTGTGAATTCATATCTTTATTACAATTCCTGTGTATGAATCCCTATACGGAGATTGGTCTGGATCCAGACTTAAGTAAGTGCTTGAACTTACGTTAAATAAAACACTAAGTGGGCACAAAATATTGCAATTTAAACAGGACTAAAAAGTGCTAAATAAAGACTGGTGAAAAAATACAGATAAATATAATGGAGGGATTTAAAACCCCCTAGGATTCATAATAATTGATAATGCAAAACCTAAAATATATATCAATACAATTGTGATAGATAAAAAATAACTATTGAGCTTGACAATAATAGTGAACATATTGCAGTATGCAAATGGGTACAAACAATGGGTAAAAATCTATAATAATAAAATCTAAAGTGACAATGCAAAGAATAAATAAAGTAAAAATCAGTAATAATTAAGACTAAAATAGTAATACAAAAAATAAATAAAGTGGCAATGCAAAAACTTATTAATGCAATACTAATAAATAAATAAGAAAAAATAGTCACTGAGCTTAGCGGTAATAGTAAAGAGACCGCAGTATAAATGTCTAATTTTGTCCAAAGTCTTAAATACTCCGGTTTTTCCTTTGATGTAGCAAGTTCTCAAGAAAGTGACACTTGTGAAATCATCAAAAGTGACAAGGTTGTAAAAAACTTACAGTTTTGAAGACACTGATTTCGAAGTTTTCAGATGGATACTCTTTAATACTTCAGTTTAATGTTGAGTTCAGATCGTGATCCACGTGCAGTTGAGACGGATATGTAGCTTTCTCACAGACCGGGCTGTGTGTCTGTTGGAAGCGCCGCGCCACTGCGGCTATGACTGATATGTAAATTGGTCCTTTGAACTCCGTATCTCCTCCGTTATTGATGAACAATAAAAAGAAAGAAATCTCAATTTGTAAAAACTTTTAACATTTATTAAACATGTATAAACAAACTGACACGGTATAGAGTAAAAAATACCCCCCAGGGGGAGGACCCGTACCGGACAACCGGAGATAATGGAAAGATGTTAAACCCGGGTATTCTCATACACTCCTAAGCAGTCCTTTGGGATGTCCTCTCACACCTGTGCAACACACCTACCGACGTGTTTCGACCTTATGTCTTTATCAAGACAGTGAGGGTATAGGTAAGTACTACCTCTTAAATAGGGTTACTCCATTTTAGCAATTAATCTGATTGGATGTATGTACAAACTAATTTAAAATGGATAACAGTGTCCAAAATATACATTCAGATGCTTCAAGCAAAAAGACAATAATGGTATATAGAAATATTATAATACTTAAAAATAAATATGCTTAAAATGGACTAATATCCTAATCATTGGAAGGACTTTTCAACACCATACATAGAGAAACTGGTCTAAAATACGGTGTGCAAAATAAGCATACATATAATTCAAGCATAGAAATAACAGTGGGATAAAACAATTATAAAACATTGATTTAACATAAATACAATTAAAATGAACTAACGTACTAATTGCCGGAGGAGCTCTCTGACATCATACATAGAGGAATAGGTCTAAAACCCTCAGGGATGTATAGAACTCCTGACAAACTTACTTCAAAGAATATCCCAAGTACTACATTAACAACATAAAATCATATATACTGTTAGTATAATGACTTTGATTACTATCTTCATATCAAGAGAAAAAGTATGGCTTTGTGCGGGGGTCCTAAAAGTATCCACATTTCTTATGACCCTATTGTTAAATAAAACAGAATGATTTCAGAAAATATTAATAATGAAATGAATCATTTTACCATAAACCATATGAAAAAAATGGAAAAGGGTCATGCTAAGGACAAGGGAGACAATAAATGTATAAGTCCTAGACATATTTATATTTTATATTATATTATATTATACAGCGGAGCTGTTAAAGATAAAAATTAAATCAACACTCTACACATTATTTACTGGCAATCCAAGGAAATGAATAGGTCTAAAAAAAAATCATATTATAGATACTAAAACACATAGGTCAACAAAATTAAGTCAACGAAGGGTCCATGTGAAATGACGGGATATGACAAGTATCATTATAAGTCATAACTAAGGGCTGGTACTGATCTGTAATAAAAAGGAAAGAACCATACATAGACTGTGCAAACAATCCTGTGAGGGATAACCTATACTACAAAGACTGCCCTAAGACACAAGAATGGAATACCACTGTTTACCTTTAGTAACACTAGGGGATAAGATTTATTTATGATTGGTGTACCGAGGCTGATGAGGGATAGCAAGAGGATGTAAAATCCTACTTATATAAATTAACAGATAGTCATCATGTAGTAAAAAAGTGAATAAAGAGTGTGTATACAAGATTCAAGATAATAATTAATAAGTACAATAAAACAATAAAATGGATAAAATAGGTAGAACAGGAAAATATCAAATATATCAAATATATAGGAATGGAAATGAGGTTTATAGGTTATACACTGGAAAAAAACTATTGAAGCCGATATGATACCGAATAGTATCATTTGGAATAAAAGTCAGGTCATCGGTGAGTGTATACAGTACCTGGTGTTCTCAAAGGGTCTCCCACCTTGATACTATCCAGGCCCATACCTGCTTCACTTCCAAGATTGGACGTGTTTGGGCCTGTCCAGGATGGTACGACCTTATCCAATTTGACCTAACATGATAGTCAAGTGAGAAACTACCTGATTTCAAAGTCCGTATTTAGGCCTCCGGGTATGAGTGTTTCCAATTGGTATATCCACCTTATTTCAGATTTTGCCAACCTGGAGATGAGGTTATTAGTTCTCCGATCAGGCAATTCATTATGAATACCTAAGAATCTAACTATCTCAAAAGGTGAACATTTATGTATTTTTTTTAAATGGTCAGATAGGGGGTGTTTTTAGCGCTTGAACTTAGTTACTCCTGGGCTAAACCATGTTGATTGCAGGGGGAGTCAAGTTCATTGTATTCTTTGCATGCAGGGATATATCTTTGAATTTCTTACTGCACACTGATACTGACCAGCGATTTATACAAACTTAACTTTACTCACGTTATTATATCAATAGGTAAGCTTCTAACAAGTTGGACGTACTTTAATTAATGGGAAGGGTTGCAGTCGTGAAAGGTGTTGTTTTTCCAAAACTTGTATACCTTATACAAATGTTACCATTATTACTAACCTCCCAGGACACGTCACTGTGCACAAAAACCTTTACCCAATATGTGTGGCAGAATAAAAAACCTTGTATAGCAAGAGCTTGGTTACAGATGAAAATGGAACATGAATGTTTGGGTTTTCCCAATTTGTTATCTTTAATATCTTTCTCCTAAGTGGCAAACTTTAGGTACATTACCGGCTGGGTACTTAATAAATATACTTTTACAAATTGGGCTAGAGGCAGAAATCTTTTACCATTATTCTATTAGTGCATTATTCCATATGCCCAGTTCTGCAGTTCCAGAAGTACTGATGAACAATATACTTTTTCATGAAAAACTTGCAGAGCATGGAGAGCAGCACACTCTATGGGCCAGATTTACTAAGCTGTAGCAAAGGAAAAGTGGAGATGTTGCCCATAGCAACCAATCGGATTCTAGCTGATATTTTTCTAGTATGTGATAGAAAATGGAGAGCTAAAATCTGATTGGTTGCTATGGGCAGCATCTCCACTTTTCTTTGCCGCAGCTTAGTAAATTTTGCCCCATGTGTAAATCTAACCCTGAAATTTCCAAATATGTAACCTTCTGTGTGGACAACAAAAAAGTTAGTCACAAGGTATGAGAAAGGTATTAGGGCCAACTGTGAAATCTCTGACCGGGGAAGCAATATATACTCATTTGCTCAACTTAAGCATAAATTGAATATACCTAACTGTGATTTCTACATGGTTGTACAGGCTATTATGCCCAGACAATAACACTCAAATTGAAAAACATACCTGATCCCATAGATAAACTACTATCTTTCCTAAAATCACACCCATTCCACATTAGGTATGTTGCTGAGGCTATTACCCCGAATATTACTACTAAATTATAGGCTGGCCCATTGTCTGGTTGGGCAAGAGATATTCCTCCTGAAACTAAGGCGGAAAATTCAACAAAATAACAACAAATTGACAAAACAATGAGATTTTTGAGGTTACCTATTTTACAAGAAACACACCTTAAAGTGATCCACAGAGTGTACATTTTGCAGACTCAGAGAAAACATAAACAGCTACTCTCATACACAATTCTTGAAAATGATGAAAGACACGCAAGTTTTTGGATAAACTGGTCGTTTTTATTGGATCACTGTTTCAGGTTTCACTCCCAAAAAGTCTCCAGGTTCTGCTGTGGGCAAACTTCAAAGAGTGGACTAGGTTTAACCAAAATGTGAGTGGACTAGGTTTAACCAAAGGTTAATCTTAAAAAATTGGACCAAATCCTCTCTTCCTTTTCTAACTAATGTTAAGGATGTTATTGGAAATTTTGTACATGGATAGGAGGGACACCCTCCCAGATATAGATAAAGGGGCTTATACATTTTACAACAAGTGGGGCCCTGAAATAGAATTTCAAATAGCACACATACTAAAATTATTTGAATCAACAGAATGTTATATATATAAACAAAGGATTTTTTAAAATCTTTAACCTATCAACTCCAGCATTGCTTCATGCTATATGTGGATCTTCGGACGTCCTGTCTGTTCATAAACCCTCAATATACACTCTCTTTGCCCTACCTGTCAATAGGGTAGCTCGTGTGTAGCAAAAAGCTCGGACAGACCAGACAGACCTGACCAGACAAAGTTTAGATGATTGTTTATAGTTTATTTTTATCTATCTAGAATAAATGTCCTCTTCATTAATCTATATTGTATTTAGATGTATAGATGCTTGGGAAGCTGAAGTTTATATTCTATTACATTATTGTCACTTGATTATCACAACAGTTTTTATGTGCTTCACTGCTTCCTTGTCACTTGTAATCTATGGACAAAGGTGAAAAATCTCAATAAAAAGTGTTTAAAAAAAATAAAAGCAAGTAAATGTGAAACAAGAGAAAGGCACTTTCTACAAGAGATACAAGAATCATAAAAATAGCACAGGTGTGGTATGGTAAATAGGGTACTCTCTAAATAAATATTTTAAACAGTTCATTCTGAACTCTATTTACTAACTTACTAATAGAAATACAGTAAAAATTACAATTATGAAATTACATTGATATTTTTATTGATCCAGTGAGATCTCTATAAACTGTTCTAGAAATTATTTCAGGACAATATCAGCATCTGGATGTATTCAGCTTAGTAAAAACAAGTATGCTATGGGATTTCAACAAGCACATGATTCTGTAACAAACAAGCATTTTTACTGGAACAAAGGCTTTCATTGAAACACATAAGCTTCTAAAGCATGACATTGTGTAAACCATTTGTATCCTTTTACTAAGCATATATACTGACAGAATGTTAAATAATAACACAAATAAATATTCAGGTGGTGGGGGATACATTTGCCAGCTTGAAAACTCCATTTTAAAAATACAGACAGTTGAAAGCTCACTTGGCTGACAGCTCAAACTCTTCAGATTTGATTCTTTTAATAAACATATACATTGACAGATATATACTGACAGAATGCTAAATATGTAAAAGAATATAACACATATAAGAAATATTGTGGCACAGCAGTGGCAGGCAGGGTAGAAGTTAATCAAATGATATGGCCCTACAGAATATATTCGTTAATCCAGAAATAAGTAAGTAAAAAGTGAGGAAAAACCTTTTTCTGAGCCCAGCTGTACCCCGGGCAGTTCTAGTGAAACCTAAAGCTACTAAGAACTGATACCCTGTTGATTTAGTAATTAAATCAATTGCTAAGGTTTTTTCTTGGATGACACACTTCTTTTATATTTATGTTAATACTGTACATGGACATAAGGAGGACGACTAGATCTGTAAGCATTAAACATAGTTTCATGCAATATGGTCATAACTCCATCTAAGAAGCATAATCCTTTAGTGTTAGGGGATAACCATAAATGTAAGCTTTCCTCTCACAAATATAATTCACATCTCCTGGGAGGATAAATGAGAAATTATGAAGCAGAATAACATTGCACAATTCTCCAATAAATTTTCCTCTACCTAAAGCTCTCATCTGTGTTACACAAGTTTCTTCTTGTATTATCTGTTGGCAGTACTCAGGATATACCTTCCCACTGATATTTTTAGTGAATATAGACTCTCTGTCTGCTAATATAGAGTAATCTATCATCTGATTATACCACATGCTTTCACAATACTGAAGGCCCAAGTGGCTGGTTAAGTTAACAGAGATTTATTTGTCTATTATTGCCGAAGCTTAAAGCTATGGGATCCAGAAGAGCTAAATCTTTCCTCAATGGGCTTCCCAACCTATAACTTAAGTACCTCAGTGTTATTTAGAGGTATTGGGACCTGACCTATATTGTCCTCTGAACCACATGGGAGCACACACAACATTAACTTTGGCTTAGGACCATCCCCATCAATGCATGATAGTGATCTATGGGATGTCTATCAACCTTAGGATTATGTTTGGGCTGGCATTGCTGGATGCAGTTATCCTCTAAGACAGGAACACAAATCTTACATTTGCAATATTTTTTAGATGATAATCCCTCTCACACTGTTCTCTCATTTTAGGGTGAGCTGAGCATTTCCTTTTACCAGAAACTATGGCTTTAGGTAAAATTATGGTTTCAATGATATCAGTATTTTACACAAAGAATTTGTCAAGAAAGACAAGAGAAAAGAGGACTTTGATCGGTGCACCGCTATCTATACTCTAATCTAAATCAATATACACAAATTATTATCAAGATATAAATTTATTAAATATTAAAAATAAAAAAAAAATAGAAAACATACAAAAAAATACAACATACAGACATCCTCCAAGCGAACATATATAGATCAAATAACCTGCTGCAAATCCACGGAATCAGATGGAAAGGTCTGGTAGGGTTAATAAATACAACATATTAATAAGGCAAAAGGCACAGATGTATTAAGTGCAGACATATAACAAGGAATGACAAACCAAAAAACCCACTAGAAAATATACCAGGGGAAAAAAGCCATGGCTGCCTAATCTAACATCCGACGGCTGGCCCTAACAGAGAGAACTAACAGCCTCACGGCTGTGCTTCACCCGTTCAGGGCTAGTATCTAACCCTACACTACAGCTTATAAGGTGCAGCCCAGCCAAAATCAATTGCCCAACCAGACAGAAACCGGAGCAGGTGAAAAATGACGTCCCGGTGCACCGGGAGACGATATAACAAGTCCCAACGCTTCCTTCTTTAGGGGGAGGTGTGGAGACTGATCACTATTCACAGGTTTATAAAGAGCCTATGTCCAATCAGCATATTGCTGCAACATCTGGATTTAACGAGACAGAGTAAAGAAAAATAAATAAACAGAAACAGAATATATTTAAAATAGAATAAAGATAAATAACTGGAGTATGGAATTATTAAATATAAAATTGAAAAGGAATAAGTGAAAAAAACACACTCATTCACTTCCACAGACCCGCAAGTCAAACCGCTAATCAGTGGCAAACAAATTAACCCCTACTGTGCTAGAAAAACAAAACATAAGTAGAAGCATTAAGGCAGCTAAGATCATTAATACTAGATAGTAAAATAAATATATATAAAACCTTCCTACATTTAGAACGAATAAATAAGGATGCATTCTTAGTTGTAACATTTAATATATACCTCTAATGGATGAGGGATAATAATTATCTATTGTATAATAATAATATTCTCCTAAGGATAGACCAATAATCTCCAGAAGATAATATTCTCCTGAGGATCCACCATCAATCTCCAGAAAAGTATTGATCCAAAAATATATATGTGATAGTGTTAATCTTACAAATAAAGTCAATATAAACAAATATAACTGATAAGGTATAAAGATTAAATATGATATAGAAAACACTTCCCATTTGGGATTTTTATGTCCCCAAAGAGACAGGAAAATAAGATTTATCATACTATACACATATTTTCTCCTTATTTTATATATTATGATAATGTTATTCCCACAAACAAAATCAATATACACAAATATAACTGATAAAGTATAAAGATTTAATATAATGTAGAAAAACACTTCCCATTGGGAATTTTATGTCCCCAAAGAAAATGATCAATTTATTATATTATCAGTATTGTCAGGCTAAAAAGGAAAAAAGATAGCAGAATCCATCTTGGATGGATGATCTCAGTTCCCTTTGCTTCAGTTAGTCACTATTTTGTCTTCTGGGAATAAGCACTCAAGAGTTGGGGTAAACTTTTCGACCTACTCCTCATCTTGGAACTCATACGGATTGATGGCTCTCTTAGGGCTCTATTTACAAAGCTCGATTTTAGACTGTGATTTCAAATCGTTTGAACTCGCAGCGATTTACCCTGCGATTTTTTGGTTTAAATCGCGGTATTCACAAAGATGTGATTTTACCATGATTTAAATTTACATTTAAAGTTTCACTGGTGCTCTAGCATTTCTGACGTCATTTCTTATATAAAACACTGCCCCCTAGCAAACAAATGGTCATCAGGAGCAGCACCGAGGAAGAAGAAGGATCCTGTCCCCACCGTGGCAAGTCCAGAAGAGCCCAGAGAACCAGACCAGTGACTGCAATCAATGGGGATCCAGACTACAATCAATTGAAGAAGTTTCAGCACATCCAGCAAGGCTCCCCAAGACATGACAGCAAACAGTGAGTGCCCAAAACTTTTATTCTTTTACAACAACACAAACTGCATTCAAACACTTAGGATAGGGGTTGGGGACCACCGGAGGTAAGTGCACACATTAGGAAACTTAATAAGTCAGGGAAAATTTTTACACACACTACACACAGCGTGGCATGGTTAGAAGCCTTACCATGCTGACGCTGATATTACTACAAGGCTAAGCAATGCTTAGCCTTGTAGTTCTATCAGCACAGAATGGCTAAGACTTTCAACCATGCAGCTTTTTTCACACACAAAAACACACGGTGCGGTGAATTTCAAAAGGCAGAGCATACAAATTTCTGTATTTACTCTACAGTGATTTGTTAAATCTCTGTTAAATTGCCTCTAACTCCAGCAAGAAAATAGAGGTGGGTATGAGTGTCGATTTACTAGAAATCGGCACTCACTTTGTAAAAATAAAACTCCTCCTTTTTAATAAAAAAAATACTGTTATTTTGTCAAAAATTTGTAAAAAAAAAAAAAAAGGCCATAGCAATGCTACAAATCCCTGCCGCAGCATGCTATTAACCATTAGTTTGCTGTGGCATATAGTGCTATAAGGCACAGCATGCCCATGTATTGCAGGGCATGCTGTGCCCTTTCAGTACCATAAGTGGCAGCATGCCAAGGGTTATTAGCCTGCTGCCGCATATATAATGTCCCCCCCTGATCCTATTATCAATCAATAAACTTGCCCTCGTTATTATTATAATCAATAAACTTGCTCCCGTTCCTATTACAATCAATAAACTTGCCCTCGTTACTATTTCAATCAATAAACTAACCCCTGTTCCTATTATAATAAATAAACTTGCCCCAGTTCCTATTATAATCAATAAACTTGCCTCCATTCCTTATAAACTAAACATGCCCCCCTTCATATTATAATAAAATAACATGTTCCTTGAAAATATTTAAATATGCCCCCATGCTTTTAATGAATAATTATTCAACATTTCACACACACACACACACACACACACACACACACACACACACACACACACACACA
>WWET01001867.1:103580-117076 GCA_011038615.1 Limnodynastes dumerilii | reverse complement strand
CGCCCCCCCCCCCCCCCCCCGTTGCTTTTGTTTACTGACTTGGTACATGTTGAGATATTTAAAAATCCTCTTAAATAGGACAGTGAACAACTGCTACAGACAGTTGACCCGGTTGGTAGTGCTCTTGGCAGGGTCACTATAATCTTACATACTTCACCTTGTTTCGTGGTACTGTCAGTTATGAAAGGTAATGTTTGCCTCTGACATGTGCTCACATGTGTCAATCATGAATACAGCTGTGCACCTGCCAGAAGAACTAGCAAACATGCGCTGTTAGAGGTACTTGAGGATGGAGTGAAGAACTTCAGCATTATCTGTGTGAAAAACCAGGAGTCCTGACACTTAGAAGAGCAGCATGAAGTATATGTACTGTGGCCCCTCCTGTGCGGGCAATGGATGTACCTCAAATTCTCCCACAGGAGGACATACTCAGACAGACCAACCAGGAAGAAACGATGCAGCAGAGGGACGTAGTGATGGCCGAGGGATTGACTAAGTGGTGGACTATTATATAAACAGCAAGACAACATAGAGCTGACAGATTTATTCCAGTCCATGATAGTCAAAACGTGCCCCATGTTGTCCACCTGCTGCGAGTACTATACTACATCACCACACTTTCTAGCCTGGCACTTACAGACTTGTGCTGTTGAAACCAGAGTGCAGACAGCAGAGACGGCAGAGGCTGACGGAGCATATGAAAAAAAAATGAAGGTGCTACCACAGAATTTAAACTGAAATTGAGCCGGTAAAGAAAAGAGGATCAAACTGTCTTAACAGTGATGATGAACTAGCAAAAGGGACTGTGAGAAAGTCTGAGCTCTCCAGTGTTGAGGAGGATGAACATGGGGAAGCAGCTGACTTTGGTGAAGAAGATCTTTTTCATCAGCAGGGTGATCTCCGTACACTGTCCACAGAAGGTTACCTAATGTAATGGATCTCTACAGTGTTTGAATTACTGCCAGAGTCAACAAAATATATTTTTATATGTGGTGGGGTTTTTTTGGTATTTTTTTTGCCAATGTTTTATAATAGTACCTCATGTAAAAAATCAAAAATCTATTTACTGCCAGATATCTCTGACATTTTTTTTTTCTGTGCTTTATTTAACACTATATGTGACAGTGTGAGCAGTAGTTTGTTTTCATTTTGATATGGCCGAAGTTTTTAAAGTGTGGCTTGCCAAATACACAGTGAATGTTATTGGTTATTCAGCGGTTTGTGCCACTGAAGGCATACTTTTAAAGGTTTTAAGTCTTTTATTGCAATGTTTTGCATATGTTTTCAAAGTAAGATGTTCAAAAACTAGGCTTAACTGTTACTGTTTTATGTGACTGACACTTAGGGGCGGATTCACTAATAAATTGGTGAATAAAATCGCCAAACATCGCTGTAGATGTTCAGCGATTTTGTTTTTATAAATCTCAAATTTACTACGGGGTGAGTTTCCTCTGTCGATTTTGAAATTACAGCGATGTTTGGCGATTTTTTAAGGGTTTATTTGCCGTGATTAAGCTTGTAATCGTGGCAAATGAACCCTTTAAAAATTGCCAGACATCGTTGTAGAAGAATGTAAAAAAAAAATGGCTACCATGGCTACCAATTAAGCCTTAACATGCTGTGGCATCTAGTACTTTAAAGCACAGCATGCCCTTTTATTCCAGGGCATGCTGTGCCTTATAGTACCCTAAGCGACAACATCCACAGCAACCACAGTGTGCACCGCTACATATTTACCACTGTTCCTCCCTACATATTAACCACTGTCACTCCCTACATATTGAAAACAAGGGGGTAAAGGAAAAATATGCGCACTTATTGGCTGCTGGGATTACCACAAGGTGTCTCAACCTTAAATAGAGTAGTAGCAAAAAGGGGGAACATAATACTGTATATAGTGAAACCAAAGGGGTAAAGGAAAAATATGCACACTTATTGGCTGCTGGGATTACCACAAGGCGTCTCAACCTTAAAGAGAATAGTAGCAAAAAAAGGGGGGGTGGAAATACTTTCAGCGCCAATAATTAACTCTCAGTGGGAAGTACCAGTAAGTAGCAAAATATAAATAAAGAAATAGAATAAATATTAAATAAATAGTCCGGTGAAGATGATTTTAAATTGATGATCAGAAGCTTGTAATTGCTGCCCTTCCCCAGTAGGGGGCACAAAACGGGAGACAAAATATAAACAAGACAATTTATTAGAATGATCAACAAAAAAATTAAAATACTACAAGTGGGAACAAAGGTTCATACCAGGGAGGTGGAAAACAGCAAGAGCTGTGGAGAAACTGTATCCTGATGTTATAGGGGTACCGTGGGGATCAGTGTCCACTGCTCTGATGGCCTGGTAGGATCCTGTGCTCGTCTTTAGCCGCCGACTTCGGGGGCCTACTGGGGAAGGGCAGCAATTACAAGCTTATGATCATTAATTTAAAATCATCTTCACCGGACTATTTATTTAATATTTATTCTATTTATATATTTATATTTTGCTATTTACTGGTACTTCCTACTGAGAATTAATTATTGACGCTGAAAGTATTTCCACCCCCCCCTTTTTGCTACTACTCCCTACATATTAACCACTGTCCCTATGTCCATAATTATCACTGTCCCTCCGTACAATAAAACTACTGCTGATTACAATAAACAAATGACACTACATTAAAAATAATTTCAATATATGTCGGTATTCACTAACACGCTCTTTAAACGCGATTTTATATCCCCATCAATATGCATCAATTTTTCAAGGGCTAAATAGAAAAGCAAGGGCTATAGTAAAGCACAGTGATTTTCCCTTGAAAAATTGCCGTCGCTTTCTGTTTAAAAAAAAAAAAAAATTTCCACTACCACTACCACTTGCCCGTCAACAGGCTCCTTCCTCTTCTTCGGCACCGCTACTAATGACCATTCGGTCAGTAGAGGGCACCCTTTTATAGAAAATATTACGTAATTTACATTAGGGGGCTCTAGTGAGCGCTCTAGTGTTTATGACGTCATAATTTCTATAAAAGAGTGCCCTCTAGTGTCTGAATGGTCATTAGTAGTGCCACCGAAGTAGAGGAAGGATCCTGTCGATAGGGCAAGTGCCAGAAGAGGCCGAAGAGCAGAAGGAAGGACCAGATCATTATCTTCAAGCAAGATGACAGCTAAACGGTGTCAAATAATTTTATTTACTTTATGCAACAAATACATTTAGTGGAAAACAGGGTGGCCACCTGGGGTAATTTTACAGAGTAGGAGGCAATATTATGCATTGTAAATGTATATTTTAGGCATGTATGTACATGTTTTTGTGTATTTTTTTTTCACACTGTATTTTTTTTTTTTTGGAACCGGATACAGTGCAGCATGCTTAGCAGGCTTAACATGTTGATGGTGATATTACTACAAGGCTCAGCAATGCTAAGCATTCAAAACATGCTGTGCTTGCATTTTGAAAAGAGAAAAACACATGTCAAATATATTGACGTGTTTTTCAGGTACAGTGTGGGACGCTTTCATTGAAAGCGCCCCATACACAAGGCGCTTTGTTTTTCTTCGATTTGCCGACAAACTAAAGGCGATTTAGTCAAATCGTCTTTAGTGAATAAGGCAAATTGTATTTTTTAAATGACAAACATCTGGACGATTTCTGTTCAGCGATGTTTGCCGAGTCAATTTTGCAAAAGGTTAAAGTCTCAGACTTTGCCTTTAGTGAATACGGCGATGGCATAATCGCCAGCAAAGTGTCGGGACTTTAGTCTTTTTTTGCAAAATCAACTTTTGTAAATATATACCCTGTCGAGAGCCAGTTATCAAAACTGCGAAACTGGTCCTCAGCAAGTGCACCCTTCTTTTGCGCAGCGCTCAGTGCTTTGCGTCTATCTGATGAGAGGGCAAATATGTCTACATATTTGACTTTTTTTATTTTTTTTTTCATGCAGAGACGAACTCCGTGAGAAATGGACGTGTAGTCGCAGAACATTCTTCTGCGATCCAGTACAGGGGGAGGAACTGCTATAGCGGCTGAATTCTCAGTTCTTTTATTGGCCCTTTTCTGCAAATGCCTATCAACCGCCTTACCCATGCTACGCATGGGGCGCCTAGAAGTGTTAGATGATAGGGAAGTGGTGGAGGAACAAGTGGAAAATGACTCATTATCAACATCATCAACCCCTTGCACATTAGTGTCTGACACACCGGGCGCTGGCTGGGATGGGCCTGGCTCCTCATCCGCTTCTTTGACTCCTGGTGCCTCACTCGACACATTCTCACCGATCACATCCTGCTCGCAAGCATGAGGCGTTTCCGACCTCCGGCGGCTCCTGGACTGTCTGCAATCACTAGGAACTGGATCTGCCTGTGGAGCTGAGAAAAGATGTGCATCAGCCATGTGTTCCACCAACCTCACCTCTTCCCTGCCGTGCCCAGTCCTATTGCATATGTTACAAGACGGAGATATTTCCTCGGGGAAATGGATCAAGATCTATGTGAGTGGCTATGCCTGAGTGAGTGATAGGAGTAGTGACACTGGCGGTGCTGACAATGGTCAAGATATGGTGGGTATGGATAATGAGATGGGGGAGGGTTATGGCAGTAGGGCCAAGGGTCATATTGGTGTTGCTGACAACTGCTATAATCATATCTGGCACCCATATGATGACTCATGAAATGATGGTTATCTGCCTCCCCCCTACCCATATGGTAGCCCCCCTCTCAGACACAACATGCCTGCCTGTGTCCTGTGTTGCAGGGAGGCTTCACAAATACCTCTCGCTCAACACTCATGTGATGCCTCCGCTCCCCTATGTGGCTGTCTGATCTAGGGGGGCTAGGAGTCGCATCCAGAAGGGCATACCGAATTCTATGGTATTGTCCTGTTGTAGGCCCCTTCCCCTTGATAAGCCACACCCTCTGGATGACCCCGGGGTGTCCCCACTACTCATAGGGGAATCAGCCTGCTGGGAGGAAGATGCCAGACTGCTTGTCCTTGAGGACCAATCCGCAGTCTAGCTGACACTTTCCAGCGCACTGCTACCTTGAGCGGGTGCGATGGCACTTCCGGTCCGCAGACCAGAAATTCAGGCTCGTCTCCGCGAGGCCCCCACGCTCTGTGGCATCTGCCTCGTGGGGATTGTGGTTACAGGCTGCCAAGCACTTTCCTCTATTTGTCAGATGTTTGGGGCAAGTTGGCACTGCATTCTGGAGTGCGCCCGTGGCCCCCCCTTCCCAGCCCTGGCATGGTGGCTCCCCCCTGCAAGGTGTGTCAGGGACAAAGTCTGGAGACTTGTCCCTCAAGTGGGCGGGGAGCCCAACGCTGCGCTTTGGTCAGGGCATGTTTGGGGACAATTTAATGATAAAGAAAAAGGGGTAAAGACGTGAAAAGAAGGCAGAAAGGAAATAAAGGAGGGGGGGTGGACAGAGCTAAGGAAAATATCTAAGGGGAAAACTAAACCTGAGTATTTAAAGGGAAAGCAAGGAAAGCAAGCAGTATTATAGGAAGAAATTTAAAGAATAGAGATGGAATATAAATTTAGGAGAGAATAAACAAATATTATGCACTTATCCATTCTGTAGATCACATCAAGAGGAGGAGTACAAATCCAGAAGAGAAATGACAAATCTCACGCACACAGCAGCTAAAGAAAACTCTGCACCCCTTCAAATTCACCCCCCCCCCCTGAGTTCCTAATAGAGAGGGATTTAAGGACTGCAATCACTGATCAATAGCAATACAGATTTCTTCAAAGAAGCAAGGTGCCCAAGTACGCTGCAGAAGCTATGCGTTAGGAAACTAGCTTACTGCATGCCTAACAGAGAGTGATTTAAGGACTACAAGCATTGATTTGAATTAACAGTAAACAGAATTTTACAAAAAAGCAAGGTGCCCAAGTACACCGCAGAAAGTATGCAATACAAAAGGTACTTACAGCGTGCCTCATAGAGAGTGATATAAGGACCGCAGAATCAATAGAAAAACAACATTTTTTAAAGACAGCAAGGTGCCTAAGAACCCTGCAGAACATATGCATTACAAGTTAAAACAATAGGAGCTTGCTGCATGGCTAATAGAGAGTGATTTAAAGACCGCAATCACTGATTTCAATCTATAGGAATTTTATAAATAGACCCAGGTACCCAATATGTTGCAGAATGTTTGCCTTAGAAAGGAACTTGCAGCGTGGCTAATAGAGAATGATTTAATGAACCCAAACAATAATTTGAATCATACTGCACTTTAAAAATAATGTGGCAAAGGATTACCAAAATTAGTTAGTGCCAAATTTAGATATAAATTGAATAAATTGATATTGACGATGATGTGCTATAAATGTGGTTGGAAAATGCTATATTAGATTCTATTGTCAGCAAAACTGTACACTACAGAATTGCAAGATTCATAGAATGTGTAATATAAAATGGTTAAAATACAAGTAAAATTTCTGCAACTTAAAAAAAATCAGAGCAGAAAAATAAATTTTTGTTTTTATATGTGACCACTGTTCACTACTTGGACAATTGCTATGCTGCTTGATAGACTACTACACAGAATATATATGTGTAATAGCTTATAAAATATTAGTCACTCTGTGCCCTGCACTACTCTCGCTGTTTATGTACACTGCACAAAGTATTCAGATCAAGACATCTTTTTTTTAATTAAAAATACAAAAGATAGCACTAATAAGGGCTTTTTTTTTACAGCACAGAACTATACACTGCTACACTAGTTTGAATCCGAATTTGGCAGGAAGATCTGAGCCATGGGTCAGTGCGACTCGGAACCCCAAAGTTCGAAAGTGTCTGTGTCTATAATGAAATCCGAACTGCTCATCTCTAATTATCATCACCTTATTTAATAATTAATTATTTTTTTAATCCAGCAGAATTTTTACTAGCCAGTCACTAACAGTGTGATGCAGTGGTATCACTGCACATTTATTTTTTGTGTTTATTTATTACTATTTATAATTGTTCCCCGCCACTCACTAATACTGAATTGAATCACGTGTCATATTTATTTTGTGTGTTGATGAAGGTGACACAGTGCACAGTGTTCATCAAATTGTATAAAGCATATCATCTTCATTTAATTAAGTAATTAACGATTTCTGCCAAGTCACTAACAGTGTGATGTGGCGGAAACACTGCATGTTTATTTTGTGTCTGTTTGGAGGAGGTGGCGATGTGTAGAGTGTACATTACACATTGCATTGTATAAGGGATATCATCAGTCACTAATAGTGTGACATATCACTTAACACTGAAATTTATTTTAAGCGTTTGGAGGAGGTGGCTCTGTGTTCAGTGTACATTAGATTATTCAAGGCAAATCATCATCAACAATATATATAAAATACATTCTGCACCGTCATACGCATGCACAGTAGCGTCCACACGTTGGGACTCTACTGCGCATGCTCCAATGGTCAGGAGCAGAATTGCGGTGGCCTGTGTCCTCTTCATCCTCACCATGGTCTCCCCAGACCCCGGCCTGACCCTACATTGCCTCCCTTCCTCTATATCAATGATGTGTATGAGGCCGGGTGATGTGCAATGGAGGTGGGCACAGAGGAGGTGGGAGCATTGGCTCTGGCTGTGTCTGTCTTCTGCCCCGGTCTCTGGATCACCTGGGGGCCTGTGACCTTTTCACTGAAGAGTTCACAGGCCCCCAGGCGATCCAGGGACCGGGAAGGAAGACAGACACAGCCAGGGCCGGGGCTCCCACCTCCTCCCGCGCCCGCTTCCATTGCACATCACCCGACCTCATACACATCATTGATATAAAGGAGAGAGGCGAGGTAGGGTCAGGCTAGGGTCCGGGGACACTCATAGGTCGCTGGAGTATATGGTGAGGGTGAAGAGTCTTCAACCTCACCATATGCTCCAGCGACCTGTGAGTGTCTGCGGACAAAAGCTAGACCCTACCTCGCCTCCCTCCTGTATTTCAATGATGTGTATGAGGCCGGGTGATGTGCAGTGGAGGAGGCGGGAGCCCCAGCTCTGGCTGTGTCTGTCTTCCTCCCTGGATCGCCTGGGAGCCTGTGACCTCTTTAGTGAAAAGATCACATGCCCCCAGGTGATCCAGAGACCGGGGAAGAAGACACACAGTCAGAGCCGATGCTCCCATATCCGCCTCCACTGCACATCACCTGGCCTCATATACATCATTGATATAGAGGAGGGAGGCGAGGTAGGGTCAGGCCGTGGTCCAGGGAGACCATGGTGAGGATAAGAGGGCGCGATTCTGCTCCTGACCATTGGAGCATGCGCAGTAGAGTCCCAATGTGTGGACACTATTGCACATGCGTATGATGGTGAGGAGCAGGATGTCTTGGAGATATAGAGGAGATCACACAAAGTAAAACAATTTTCACTTAAATCTTAATTAAATGTGTGTAATATACTAATAATAATATAATATAATAGTATTAGAGATGAGAGATGATAAATAACAGTGTGATAGTAAAGCTGGTCAGTGTCTGTGTAATAATATAATAATAATAAAATCGTATTAGAGATGAGAGGTGATAAATACCAGTGTAATAGTAACGCTGGTCAGAATCTGTGTAAAAATATAATAATATAACAGTATTAGAGATGAGAGGTGATAAATAACAGTATGATAGTAACGCTGGTCAGTATCTGTGTAATAATATAATAATATAATAGTATTAGAGATGAGAGGGGATAAATAACAGTGTAATAGCAAAGCAGGTCAGTATCTGTGTGCAGTAAACAATTAAAAGATATATCCCTGCATGCAAATTATACAATTAACTTGACTCCCCCTGAAAACATGGTTTTGCCCAGG
Organism: Limnodynastes dumerilii; assembly: GCA_011038615.1. Taxonomy (NCBI): domain Eukaryota; kingdom Metazoa; phylum Chordata; class Amphibia; order Anura; family Limnodynastidae; genus Limnodynastes; species Limnodynastes dumerilii. The sequence goes on along the minus strand of WWET01001867.1, from coordinate 108,274 downwards.
AGTAACTCTCCTCTCTTATTTTGAAGCTCCTTCTTAAGTGTGAATCAGGCCCTAAGAGGGAAAGTTACACCCGGGCACAACCATGTTGATTTCAGGGGGAGTCAAGTTAATTGTATTCTTTGCATGCAGGGATATATCACTGAATTGCCTACTGCACACAGATACTGACCAGCATTACTATTACACTGTTATCTATCACTTCTTATCTCTAATACTATTATATTATTACACAGATACTGAGCAGCGTTACTATCACACTGTTATTTAGATTTGGGATAGGAAACATCACCTCTCATCTCTTATACCGTTTGCAACAGATGAAATATGACTCCCCTGCAATCAAGATGGTTTAGCTCAGGAGTAACATTCCTCTCCTAATGTCAAGCTCCTTATTAAGTCTGGATCCAGCCCAGTACCTGTAATACTTGATAAGTTGAACAGCTTTAATTTGATCAGTTTCCAGTAATACCTAGTGAAATAAACTGGGACGTCTTGTAAACCACCAACCAAGCCTCAGTCTTAATGAATTAGTTGGTTTGTGACATCATTTCAGTGCGATTTGTGCAGGTTCAGCTCTATATCCGGCTATACACAGACTGTCACTGGCTGCTCGGGAGAGCAGCGGAAAGGGAGGCCGTGGCTCGTGGAGCAGTTACAGCTGCAATTCTAGAACGTGGTATTAGGAGGATCAGGGAGAAGCAACAAGTGTTATTGTGCGAGTACACATCAAGAAATAAATCAATCGAAGCATAAACACACAATGACGCTGGGCCGTATTCAGACCCCAGGATGGGAGGTGACGGACAGAACTCTGTATAGAAGAGGGGAGTGATCTCCCCAGTTACTGCCTTCTCTATTATGGAGCTATGAGCACATCCGTGTAGATAACCCTACCTGACACACGCACACAGAACCATACATAGCAGCTTTAAGACCCCTGTTATTAAACCTGAATCCAGCACTCTATTTCAATCTATTTCTAATTAGTTTCCACATTTTTCTCTCTACTATCTGTCTCGTATTCACCTGCTTCTACACACATTTCCAGCATATTTTTTCCTTACATATTGTTCTGCTTTTTTCTTTAGTTTTTTTGTACTGTATTTTAATTTTGCTTTTTGCTTTATACAAGTATTGTGTTCCTTATTCATGTTTTTTTAATACCCTCTGTAAATTGTTGCATTGTATATGTAACTATTATCTTTACTATTGTCTGTGTACGGAGCTGCAGATACTGTGTGGTGCCATATAAACAGACATTAATAATAAAAATAATATTTACACCCTTCGTTTTCTCATTATACTATTACCATAACACAGACACACCGTGCCCCAACCAGCTCCCAGCAGCTGAGACGCACGCTAAGCTTCCTATTGGACAGCGGAGGATTTCCTTATCACACAACAACCAATCAGTTCCAGATCCTCCACACACACTAATAGCTCCACAGTCACGGCCATATGTCTCCGGATTCCGCTTACACAGATCACGTGATCCCTAGCAACTTCCGGGTTATCCCTAAGAGGGAAGCCATTCACGTATGTGTCACGTAAATACTTACGTGTGGGCGTGCCAATTTTACGTGCGTCCAAAATACGTCTGAAATACGTGAAGTAGGCAGGGGGTTGTATTTAAAGTGTACAGTATGGGCGTGCTTAGGTGCGTAAATCCGTTTAGCCCATACGTACGTGTGCGTATGACTGCGGATACGTTGGAAAAAGTTAAGGTAGGGTTTGGAAAGCGTATCTTGACAAAATACGTACGTTCACGGGGTGTGCCGAGGGGAGTGTAATGAATTTATGCTCACGAAAATACGCTACGTGAATAAACGTATGGCAAACGTAGTTCTGGATTTACCCCAATTACATCAAAGTTGGATCAACCTGTAGTGTGTTTTTCCACTTTACTTTTGAAATGTCAGAGAATAAGTTACAGATATCTGCAGACATGTGATAAGCCACCCGCCACTTACAAGGCTTCTCTGTTTGATGGTCCTAACTCTAAAATTTAGAGTCCCATCTAAATTTTAGAGTTAGGACAACCTAACAGAGACGCCTTGTAAGTGGCCGGTGGCCTGATATTTTGCCCGGTGTAATCCATGGCTCTGTGAGTCATGGATCTAGCATCCATAACTACAGCGTTACAGCGTTCCTCCCAATACTGGGAGGAAAAATTAGCAATTTGGAGAACCTTGTACTGTTATACCTCCGGCACCTTGATCCCTCCAGCTGCCTGTCATCTCCGGCGGGTCCGGAGGCTGTTGCCTTACCGCCAGGATGCTCATTCCCTGACTCCATGCGGGCGCTGCCATCCGTGTGTCGTGGCTTGCCTAGCAGTCAGCATGCAGATTATTGCAAGACAGGGAGCGTGGCTGCCACAGCCAATCACAGGGCAGCAGCCTTCATATAAGGCAGGAACAGCTGTTGTTCCCTGGCGATTATAGTGTTTTGCTGCCACATTTTTGCTCTCTCTCTCTCTCTCTCTCTCTCTCTCTCTCTATCTCTCTCTCTCTCTCTCTCTCTCTTTCTCTCTCTCTCTCTTTCTATTTGATAGTTGAGTGCCCTGTCTTATTGTTCCCATTGTTCCTCTGTGTTCCCATCCTTCCTTGTACCTTGCTTCTGTTCTGATTGCCTGCTGTTTGTGTAACCTGCTAGACTTCTGCAGCCCAGCCTGTCCCCACCATTAAGGGCTCCAGTGAACACCAGGCTCAGATTAGACTCTGCACCCTGATATTCTGTTTCCTAACGTACAAATTAGCAATCTATTACATAAGCTGACCACACTCTAGCGTGTACTCAGAAAGAACTAGGTTACTAGCTTTAATACTACACACCCCAGGTGTATTGCTATGACTGTTAAACATAAAAATACATTATCAATTATTTCAACACATCTTAACACTGTTTTTGGGGTACAAAAACATAATTTAAGAGTTTTGTAGATAAATGTGTATGATTTATGAAGATGTACTTTTACAATCACTTGAAACAAATCTAGGCCATCTGGACATAGATCCTCACAGATTAGCTTGAGCAACATCATATCACCCTTATTTTGTATTTTTACAACACATTCTAGTTCTCTGTTATCTGCAGCCACAGAGCTTAAAAATTCCTCAACAGTGTTCTCAGTTACATTCATTGCTTCGCCTAGTAGTGCACTCAAACCACTACCATCATAATTAAATGTTTCACCATGACCTCTTATTAGTTGTTTCCAATCGACTGAGCTACGTATTTCACTTTTGGTGTATCACAATATTGCTTAAAGTGTGAGACAATGGGGTCTTTTGTTACATGGCTTTCATTTTTTAATGAACAAAGCTGTTCTAGGCTCTCTTCGGCTCGTAGCGAGCCTGGCAGCTTCATTGCTCCATTGCAGGACTTTGAAAATGTCAAGTGCCAATATGAAAAACACTGTGCAGGCTGGTAAAAAAATGTTCTTTCTTTCTTTTTTACAGTTATTAATATTTTAAAAGTATTTATTTATTTTTATGTTAAAAAAAATAAAATTAAAAAAACTTTATTTATTTATTTATTTTTCACATTTCTACATATAGGTTTATTCCAGCGGTCTCTCCATACATGCCCCCTTTTGCTCCCCCTAATAACAGCTATTAGGGGGAGAAAAAGAGGGTATATGGGGAGATCACTGGAATACTTACCCTTTTGCCAACTTTACCCCGGGAGCAAAGTGTAAAACTCCGCTCCCAGGCTTTGCAAATTTAACGAACTGGCGAAGTGATGCATTATTTACTGCATATATTACTGTAGTTTTTCATGGCGATCCATGGTTTGTAAATAATCGCTATCTATTTCATTTATTCTGTACTATATCATGCTGAGGTTTTTCATCCACCTATAAGTCTTGATTTACTTGATAATTAGAATAGGAAGGGGGTGTTAGGATCTAGAAGGAGTCTGCATCCTGCCGTCACAACAGACCCACTTCCAGGAAAGTGACTGACAGCGCCGATCCAGAGCCTCATCACGAATCCTCCAATCAGATTGAGAGTTATGAATTTAAATACCCACACTCCCTGGCTACCATTAAGGCTTTGAGAAAGAGCACGTCTGCCTAAAACGCATGAGTGGTAGTATGCTTATACACCGCTTCCTGTCCCCGGTCACCGCTTCCTTTGTCTCCACAGGACATTCCATTGTGCTGTTTTTGAAGCTCCCTCAGCCTCCTGTTGGATGTGGTTTTCCAACTATCGGTAGAGAGACAGTTCGGTTCATATGTTTTTATATGTTTTTCCATTTTAACCTATGTTTCTCTGGGCCTGATCCAGAACAACGCCCACCGTCGCCAGGACGGCGGGCGTAAGCGTAAGATCGGCTTTTCAGCCGATCTGCACATGCGCCGGGCAGATGTTACCCGGTGTAGCTACGGCAACGCCCGATCATGGATCGGGCGTCCGTAGCAGCGCCGTAGGGATGCTGGAGGGGACGTCCTCCAGCGTCCCTACGTTTAGGTTAGTGTAGGTGGGCGGGGGGAGGTAGTTAAATGAGGGTGGGAGGGCGGACTGAAGTTAGGGTAGCCTTCAGCCGGCGTAAGGAAGGGGCCATACGCCCGCACAGGGGGAGTATAGGGGAAAGTGAACGCCGATACGCTGTGCTTTAGTAAGCACAGCGCATCGGCGTAGGTTTGGATCAGGCCCAATGTCTCTCACGCAGTCCTCCTCCTTCCGCCC
>WWET01001867.1:68073-78341 GCA_011038615.1 Limnodynastes dumerilii | reverse complement strand
GGACCATTGTGGGCAGCCTGTGTTATTTTTTTTTTTTTTTTTTTCATTGAGAAATTTTTTTTTTGCAGCCAACAAATAAGCTGGCTGCATGGGTCTCCTGTCAAGATTGACAGGAGACCCAGCCACTCAGAGAGAGACTGCTGCCAGCCACACGCTGGGAGCGATAATTGCTCTAGTGAGTGGCCAGCTTAAGTCTCAAGCTTAGTAAATAATCATAAAATCAATTAAAAGAATGGATCCCAAATGAAGTGAAAGTTATTTAAGATTTCATGCAGAATGGAGGAGAAAAAATAAATTTGCGCCCTTCTCCCATCATGTGTCTCCAGCCCCCTGGCAGCATCCCCATCTTGTGCCTGCAGCCCTTCCCCCAGTACTCCCATCATATGCCACCAGCCCCCCCAGTACTACCATCATGTGCCACAAGCCCCCCAAATCATGTTTTCTTACCTTACCTCTTGCTCTGTGGCACGCTGGTTTTCTTCCTCCTTCCTGTATAAGCATCTGCGGTAGCTACACAGAGCAGTTTAAATCAGCTGCTCTATGTAACTCTCACGGCAGCTCATACAGGAACCTCCTGTATGAGTTGCCTGCCTGCCGGTCTCCGGGAATGTCTGTGCCATGTCCCCTGTGCTCCCCCCCCCCCCTCACTGGGGGCGCCGCTGCCCCCTCATGCTAGACATTGTTTTTTCTGCGATTTTTGAAATTTAAATGCTGTATTTACTAATTCTCGATTTTGCTTGTCACTTTATAATCGCCATTGATGTTCATCAATTTTGAGTTTAAAACATTGCTGCGCTCTTTCAGAAGCAAGTCCCATGACTTCTATATGTGCAATGGGTTTTATTTTTTTGGTTTTCAAAGTGTTAAGTCGCCTGTGTTTTCTCATAATCGCGGTGCTAGATGATGGCCTAGAACCTTTATAAAAGAGTATTGGGCCTCGATCTAAATCCACCATTTTGTGATTTACACAATGGAACACACTCGTGCATTGTTTGGCTGCCCTTCTTCATACCTTTGGACCAAGCTTTTCTACTTCACAGTTTGTTTGTTTTTTATTTACACTACTGATAGTATAAATGTGCTAATCTTGGTGAATGTTAATTATATTTAGTGTTTATCTTAGTTTAGCCTTCAAAATGATGTCTCCTTGCATGTTTGTTAGCAATATCTGCTGTTTTTACATAACACCTTAAAAGTGTTTATTGACTGTGCCCAATCCTGTAACATTTGTGGAACTTTAGCTGCAGTGTGTTTGAACTGAGAGTTTATGAGATGCACAAAATATTCACAATAAATTGCTATTTTATTCATATCTTATACATTTTACAAAACAGCAATGATGTAATACTTATTTGCAAAATAGAGTCTCAAAGTATTTTTTATATATTTTTTTTGAAACTTTTTTTTTTTTTAATAGATATACCATGTTTAAACGACTTGGTTTCACCAACACATCCTGCGACTTGGTTCAACAACACATTCTGCTGAATCTGATGAAGAGGATAGTGGTGAGGTGCAGTCCCAGGCACCTAAAAAAACAAAAAGTGGTTGCAATGTCATGTTCAGTTTTGACCAGAACTGTGGCTTGGTTGATGGCATTATGCCAGTGTATGAAGAGATCCTTGGTGACCAGGCCGCCACCACAGCATATGCTGGACAGAGGCTGCTCTGATCTAACATTGTGGATGCAGTTAATTCTGTAGGACCATTAAAGTGCACAGAAACTACTGTTTTTCCGATATAAAAAAAAAACAAAACTGCGTGACAAGATCATAGCGGAAAGACTAGTTGTTCTTCTGATGATGAACATTAGGTGAGCAGGCCTAATTCTCATGTTTCCAAAATATGGTAATGGTGATTTTTATTTCTGGTGAACCTGTAATTAGATAATGGATAAATTAGTTACGCATTTTTTTTTTTTAAAGTTTAAAAAAAACAAAAAAACCCCATATAGTTTTTTTCAAATTACACTAAGCAGGTAAACAATTGTCCTCCACACAAAAACAAAATTACTATGTATAAGCAGGATAATTACAAATATACAATGTAGATTATGTCTACTGAAAATAGTTACCATCCTTTATTCACATAGGTCCATACAACAATACACCTACTATGTTCCTGTTGTTGATGATCCTGTTGAGGAAGAAGAATTTGTCACTTATCCAAACCGAGAGCCTCAAGCTGTCCCTCAGTTAACACCCTCGCAACCCACACCTGCGGAAGTGTTACAGTACGTATCTTCTAGTATCCTCCGTCTTGAGCAACATCAGCCCGCCTTTATGACAAGCAATCGTAACACAATGCAAAGGTTGAAGGCCATTCTGAAAAGGCAAAACAGCATAACTAATTTGGGTTTCACCCGCCTTTCAACAGCCACTGAAAATCAAAATGTGATAATCGCACACAACATCAGCGCTCTTGAGAAATTTCTGCACAAATGATTAGCAATATAGCACAAAGAAACCAACCTGAAACATCATCATCTGCTGATACCAGCCAAAGGAACACTTCCTTAAGTTCAGCACCTAACACACCGCTCAGACGTGGCGTATGAACAAGGGGTGGAAGGTCCAGAGCACATGGCACAACACCAACCTGGCACTCCCAAAGGAAGCGACCATAAGTTTATTCCTGCAAGTTTCCAAAATAAAAATGCAAATTTGCATTGAATTAAAGTACAATTTTTGTTCATTTCTGTGAACATATTTGGTCATGTTGACATTGTTGACGTTTAAATCAATAAATAGATTTTTTGGTTCGTCCAAAGTTACGATTATTATTTAATTGTAAAGAAATAAAGGGTTTTTAAAAATCAATTACAAAAAATAATGCCATAAAAATATAAAAAAAAGTCTAATAAACTACACACATATGCCAAGACCTACACTTACAGGAAAACGTGGTCCAGATTAAATTATCCTGTGTCTGCCTCTCCCCCTCAGTTGAAAGCACATCTCCAGTTGCTAATGGGCCACCTTGCTCTTGATCCTCAACTACAATAATGTCAGGGGATTGTTGATTTAATGCGACATTATGCAAGAGACAACAAACAAGCACAATTTCAGAAACCTTTTCAGGCTTATAAAGCAACACACTACCAGATTTATCAAGGCACCTGAACCTGGTTTTTAAAAGTCCAAAGGTACGTTCTATCACTCCTCTAGTGGCAGTGGGCCTAATCCAGAGCTATGGCCGCCTTCGTATTTACGCCGGTCCTTGTGTGTAACAATGCATTTTTTCGATACTGCGCATGCGTGAGACCATTCGTAATTAGTACCAATTGATTCTCAGTTACAGTGAAGCATACTTACGAAGAATACTAAGGAGGCGGACACATTGTAATGAGAGGGTGTAGCTTGAGATGTAAATTAGGAAAAGGGGCGTACATCCGTAAGTACGTGTGATTCACGGTTACGTGGTCGGGTCGTAAATAGTAGTTACGCATAACAAATTTTAGGTAGGGTTTTGTGTTCTTAAGGTGTTCAAAAGTTAGATATGGCGTAACTACGTACATATGGAAAAGACTATTGCAGCTATACTGCAAATAAACACAAGTTAAGGGATCACCTGCTGTCACACCTGCAACTGTTTCATTCCAATTAGTTTGCCAAAATCATTATAAAAGAAGGCTGGAAAGGTTCATTGGTGTGTTTGTGATTTTACGGAGATAGTAAAATTGTTTTCCCAAACATCCTGGGAGTTTTTTTTTTGGTTTAAAGAGCGTTTCATATAATCTGAAGGTAAATTTTGTTACATTAAATTAATGTTGCCATGTTTTAAATATTTGGCAATTTTGTTTAAATACTTTAAACTAGTATGTTTCCAATGTGCATTCACCTGTTTACTTGCAATTTCTTTCAAATTTGTTTGCACATTTATGTTAGTTTACTATTTTTCTGGAGCAAAAATAGAAACATAACTTTATCATGCTGAATATTGTATCCTAACCTTTAAATGTATAAAAGCATTGTCAGTTATGGTATGTTTAGTTGTAATTCAAATTTTTTATTTTCATTATTTTTTAACAGACATGCAAGTGGATGAGGATATACTTTCTGTAGGTGTCAAATTACTTGTGTATTTTAATTATTTTTACTGGGTAATAAATGAACCATGATTGAGTCCCCCACTCACAGCACCCAACATTCACACAATAAAAACACGGACAACTTTATTGGATTTAAACAATGGGGCATAGATTTATTGAATAATATAAAGGAGGTGAATTGTTAATTGTTCATTTCTAATTTCTGGACTATAAAATTTGGGGGTGAGACAAGGTGGCATAGAGGGAAGGTGTATCACGCCAGGATCAATAATAACAAAAAGTGCAAGTTAAGGCGCCCCCACCTCCCAAACCGTTCCCCCGGCTCCACCTCTTCAAAGTGTGCACCTTCCGTCCGGGAGGAGGCAGACCGAAGCCCCCGTCACGGGGCGGGCGACCCGGCATTAAAAGGAAGAGGTGTGCCCCTGTCATCAGGCATTTCCCCCTTTTCTTTTCTTGCGCCACACATAACAAAATGACACACCACCTCTATCGCCCAACCTATGCCCCGTCTGTGAGGAAAGAAAACATAAATTAAATACATCCTAATATTGGGGAGGGAGTGAGGGTAACAAAAGATCAAAGAGACTGCCACACCCTGACCTAGCCCTTATCAAAGCTTTGTCACCTGACCTAACCCCCCACCCCTCTTAACTATAATCAACCAATTACTGCTAATCCCTGGCAGAACATTCTAGACAACTATTAACCCCTTGTTGTGACACTGTGCCTGAGGGACCAATCAGTCATTTATTGTCCCTCCCATTTATGCAATGCTCGGTCTTATTTTTTATAGATACAGATAGTCAATCTGACTATCGTTTTAATGACATTTTAATTTGAAGTTCACTGCTTGTTAAGCCTTTTTATTATTTATTTATTTATTTATTTTAAATGTTTGGTGTGTCATTAGAATAAACCAAAACCCATGTACATTTTTTTTAAATATTTAATTTGTTTATTGGGGTTTGTTATCTCGGATGTTTGTATATTATTTTTTATTAAAATCTAATTTGGTACCTCATTTCTGCTTCAAATTCAGATGCATTTCGCCAGCTTGTTCGTCACTGCCTGAGGACCAGGGATTGCATCTTTAGGCCAAGTGTCAGCCTCTTTAATGTGAATAACAATGAGGTGATGCGCCGATATCACCTTCCTCCTCATGTCATCTTGGAAACTCTGGCCATTGTGCACAGCGACCTTGATTTCAATGTGATGTCACATACAGCTATATCATCGCTCACAAAATTTCTGCCGGTGCTATAATTCTGTGCCTCTGGATCTTTCCAGAGGGTCATGGGTTGCGCAACAGGAATGTCCCAATCATCCTTTAGCCGAATCTTGGATATGGTATTGCGGATTCCTGTTGCTTGTAAATCAATTCATCAATATGCCATTGAATGAGAAAGCCCTTGTGGATGTGAAACAGCCATTGCTGGTTTCCCACATGTTATAGGGGCTATGGATGGTACACATATCGCTTTGGTACCTAGGGGTGGAAACTCTTCTCTTTATTTAAATAGAAAGAGTTTCCACTCCATCAAAGTTCAAGTGGTATGTGACGCCAACCTCCTTATTCGTAATGTGGTTGCCAAATGAATATGTGATGCGGCAATCCACTATATGGCGTAAATTAGAGGAGAGGCATGAACATCTTGGTAATGATGCGTGGATTTTAGGTACAGTTATGTTTTTTAATGGTGAAATATGTCCCAAAATGTATGCTGTGCATAGTCTTACAGAGTTTCTTTTATTTTTTCAAGGTGACAGCGCCTATCCTCAGAGGCCTTTTCTACTGACACCCATTTTGAAACCCAGCACAGAGCGGCAGATTGAGTACATTACAGCAAATACAGCCACCAGGCAAGTCATTGAAAGAACTTTTGGCCTGTTAAAATCTAGGTTCTGATGTCTGGACCGGTCTGGTGGAGCCCTCATGTATGCACTTGTAAAGGTATGTGACGTTGCCTTTCTGTGTTGTATTTTTCATAACATCGTGGTATGACATGGGTTACCCTTTGAGATTGAGGCTTATGCTGATGAAAAACCTCCTCTGTTAGAACACCTGCCTGATTCCATCAGCTCCTCTTCTCAACCTGGTAGCATCTTTCGCAATTATGTAATAGATACTTATTTTTAGGTAAGTCATCCATGTGCAGTATTGTCAACACACTCAACACAAATGTAAATCAACTAAAAAATCTGGTTACATAAACATAAAGCCAATAGAAATATAGGTCACATTTGTAGAAGAAATGTCATTTCAACAAATCTGTAATCATTGTTGTATGGATATTGTAAGATTGAAGCAGACTTTATTAATTATATTGTAAACTATTAACACAAATTAAAGTTGAAACAGCCACAAAAGTGTGATCACATATCAATTTATTAGTGTCACAAATATACAAAATTAACACACAAAGTAAGATGCCTTTGTAAAAAAAAAATATGATTTTTGAGCATTTTTTACATTTGTTTGAAACAAATAGGACCAACAAAAGATCTTAAACTTTGCTTGTTTGCTTGTTTTCCTGCTTTCTATTTTTTCCCCCCTGTTTTCTTACCACCTTTTGCAGATTTCACTATCATCGCAGTTTGTGATCTAGTTTGCTTTGGTTGGGATACACTTTCAGAATCCTGCATGGTGTTTGATTTTGAGGCTCTTTTTGGTGGTTGCTGTTCTGATGATCCAGTGCGGGTACAAGGTTGTTAAAGATTATATTGGCCTCCTGATTTTGAGGGCTGATTGTCAGTGTAGTTAGTGTTTTGGGGTTGCTGCCGAGCCCACCGCATATATAGAATGGCTTCCTCCACAAATGTAGATGTTAGTTTGGTAATTTCCTCAATTTCCTTCCATATTGCGTAAGATGGTGTTTTGTTTGCTTAACAGTTTTGCGTGCATAGACTGCAGAATGTGTGGCACAGTGGAGGCATTTGATGATGGTATCTTTGGTGGTAGCTCATCCACATGTTGCTGAACTTCCTCTGTTTCAGGAACCAGCTGTGTTCCTCCATGAGGGAGAAGGCATCCAGGTCTTCATGCTCCGTGTCCTGCATTTCTATTTTTCGTGAATATGGAAATTTGAAATTATTGTCATGCATGTTTCTTACAGATAGTATGAATCTGTTTTGTCTTAACCTTTGCATGCTCACATGTTTCTGGGCTGTTTGTCTATCTTTTTTTTTTTTAAATAAATTGTAAAACAAATTTATGTTATTTAAAATATAACTGGAGATATTATTTTACTTTACCTACAGATTCTTCATGCTCCTTCTCTGCCACAGGGTTGAGTAATCTTGCTGGGGGGCCATTTAGGGTATCCCGATCGCCCACCCCTTGGCCTCTGTAATGACCCTAACAGCAATTACCTCAAGCTTAATGAGGTTTAAACTTTCTGGTAAGGGTCCAGCTCCTGTTATTCTGATGTGTTTTGCTTTTGCAACAAACTTCTTTTTGATGACTCCTTTCAAATCAGACCATATGAAGCAAAATACATAAGTGTTGCTGTGTTGTTTTGCATTGTTGAATAACTTAGACATTGCAGTGCAGTAACATAGAAACATAGAAACATAGAAAGTGACGGCAGATAAAAACCACATGGCCCATCTAGTCTGCCCATTTGTTTATTCAAAACTATACTGACCCTAGACACTATTTACCCTCAATTTAGGATATCCTTATATTTATCCCAAGCATGTTTAAACTGTTCTACTGTATTGGCCTCAACCACCTCAGATGGGAGGCTATTCCACTTATCTTTCACCCTTTCAGTGAAGTAATTTTTCCGCACATTTCCTTTGAATCTACCACCCTCGAGTATATATTCATGCCCTCGTGTTCTATTACACCTTTTATTTTGAAAAATGCTACCCTCCTCTAGCCAGTCACAACCCTTGATGTATTTGAAAGCTGCTATCATGTCCCCCCTCTCCCTTCTCTGCTCCAAGCTATACATGTTTAGTTCCTCTAGCCTTTCTTAATATGATTTTTTACATAGGCCATGGACCATTTTAGTTGCTCTTCTTTGCACAGTCTCTAATGTATTTGATATAACAGTGTTTTTTAAATGTAATATTTTGTGTTTGGAAATATTAGTAACATGACTACTTATAACATTGAGCTTTACATAGTTGACATGTTTGTAAGCAAATTAGTATGTAATTTAATAAATATTACCTTTTTTAAGGTGTTTCAAAATGTGTGTCATACACTGGTGATTCTGCTGCTTAGAATACTGGAAAAAGGCATCATGAATCCGCTCCCAGGTCTGAGCACGAAGATGACCTGCTATTTCCCCATCATCGCTGTACAATTTCTCCAGAATTATGGTTACTAGGTATGTCACCTCCTGTGGTGTGAAATTTGGGCTTCTACATTTACCTTTGGGACCTATTTTACACGCAAAACATTTAAACGCTACTATAGTGCGTTTTTACCCCATAAAAAAACATAATTTATATGAGTTCCTTCCTGCTTAGCCATCAGTTGTAACAGCCAATCCTCAGTGCAAAAATTTGATTGATGTATTGTTCAACAAATGTCAAAAGTTTATGTTCCTTTTAGACAAATGCATAGCCGATCCTTGGAGGCGTGGTAACGTTGCAACCAACGCATGCTGCGTTGCCAACATTCTGCGTGTGTCCACCATCTTATTTTTAATTCTAGTCCATTAAATGGCTTCAGTGCGGGCAAACGCCTTCTCTCGCAGGGAATTAATAATACTTGTGGCCGAAATGGACCCTTTTGATCTAATGCTGCCCCGCTGCAATGCCGCTGTACGAGCGGCGTACAAACTAGTGCAGTGGAGTGGAGTGGCGCCCTCTGTGTGTCCACCGGCATGTGGAGCAATTTATGCGTGGTGGTCCGACTTGAGAAGATGGCAACCGGATTTGCTTGTGGAGATTTAGTCTGCGATTGCTCACCAAGAACGTCGTAAGTATTTAATCTTAAACGTTCCTAAGTGGACCTATGCAGCAGTTCAAAATTTCCAATTATTGTTTAGGCCGTTTTTAAATAGGGTTAACTATTATGGATAAGGGGTGTGTCATCCATATGACACCCGTAGTTAGGCTTTGTAGGCAGAGGGAGGCATTTAAATTGTACAGTATGGGTCGGGTTAGGCTGTTAAGTACGTGAATCCAGCACTTAGGTCTGGATCTGGCCCGATGTCACTGGTATCTTTTAGAAAAGATTGTATATCCATCATGGTTTAGCCCAGGAGTAACTAATTTTAAGCACTTACTTAAGTCTGGATCCAGCCCTAGGTGTCTGTTTTCTCTTTTGTTTCCCGCCTGCAACTGGTTTTTCCACCCAGTAAGCCAACTGACCCGACCTGAAGGAGAGGATCCTGCCAAGCATCAGGAGGAGAGGCAGATCTGTTAAAACTGGGAGGCAGAAAGAGAGACTGACCCACACAGGACATTGCTTTTTCCACCGCTGCAAGCTACAGACATACAGCCGAATTGACAACCATCGACATATTGCATTTGGCACACTACTCAGCAACCCCTAGAAAGAGAGTAAACACAGAGGACAGAAAACACATCCGTGACTATTCATATTTGTAGACATGGTAAGTTGTACCATTCCTTACTCGTTTTTTCAAGCTGCAACAGTGTGATTTGTTGTAAAGGAACTACACTGTACATTTTGCATACTTCCCCCCACCCACTTTAGTTGGCGAAGGAGAAGCACAGCCCATTTGGATGCAGAACAATAGTTCTGTTTGATTTTTGCATGCGCCATCCAGTGAAAACAGGCCACTTACGCACCTTGTGTACATAAGTGACCTGTCGGGCGTGGGTCTGTATCCGGCCTATAGAGGGATTTGTTATATTTTCATTGTATTTGTATGTGTTAATTGGGATACATACATTTGTAGTGCTTGCAGCTTTAATTCATGATTACCTCATACTGAGCGCAGAGATAACACACCTTCTTTTTAAATCAGTCACAGGGCACCTGCCTTCACATTACGGTTGCAAGTTAAGTAACTCAGTCAAGGAGCATGTGGTACCATGTGGCCATGAGAAGCGTCAAGGGTGCAAGGTTACCCAATGAGTAAAATATGTAGGTGAAAATTCAGTGCTGAGGTACACCATGCTTTCTGGCCACCAAAAGATTGGATTGGATCATTTAAACCCATACACAAGCCTCTGTGTGTTCAAATCAGAGGCATGGGTTCTGGGCATGTGGGTGGGGGTAGGGGGGTGGGGG
>WWET01001867.1:36727-51572 GCA_011038615.1 Limnodynastes dumerilii | reverse complement strand
TAAAGGGGAAGCTCCCAGGCCCGCCGCGAACACAGGCGAGCCTGGAGCAGCTTCCCTTCGGGGGAAATTTTTTTTTTGGTAAATATAGCCCTGTATTTGATTTTAAATTGCTAAAAAAAATGCTAAAATCAAGTGATTTTTATTTATTATTGCTCCAAAAGCATTATTAATATGAATAACATTTATTTATAGTTATTCCTAGTCAAATTGGACCACCTCACAAGATTGAGGTTGGTTGGTACATGCTTCCATATATTGTCTAGTATCCCTCTCTCAACTTTTGTAACTTTTGTCACATTTATTCTCATGTTATGCTATTGTTATATAACATATGAGAGGACAATATCTATGGTCCCTTCCACAGCAAAGATATATATAAATTGTATAGTTTGTAAAATGTTTTAAACAAACAATTGTATAAATAAAAAGAAAAAATGTGAACAGGCTGCAGGATGAGGAATTGCTATTGCTATTCATCAGTATATTCCTTGTACTTTTTAGAAGACTAGGGGCCAGATTTACTAAGTGCTGTGGGTTTGAAAAAAGTGGAAATGTTGCCCATAGTAACCAGATTCTAGCTCCTCTAGTATGCAATAGGAAAATAAGAGCTAAAATCTGATTGGTTGCTATGGCAACATTTCCACTTTTCCAAACTCGGAGCTTAGTAAATCTGGACCTTAGCACTTGTATGAGCGGCAGAATAGTGTCTGCTTAGATAAATTATTAGTAGAACTTCATCAACATTGTTGGTCCAGTGTGTGGAGGTATTATAGTTAGCCCCCATAGTATCTCCGCACACTGTATCACTTGCCACTCATACAAGTGCTAAGAGCCATTAACACAGGAAAGTTGAGGTAAATCATATTTGTACCAATTTGCAGGGCCCAATTAAAGGTTTTCAGTCAACCTAGGCTAAAGTATTTATGTTGCGTGCTCCCCCTTCATAACTGCTATCATACATACAAATGCAAAAAATACCATAATAAATTACAAATAGAATATGTTTCCCAGAGAAACACAGCTTTAAATTGCCCCTAATTGAATATATAAACCTACCTTATCCTGGGTCCTGATTGTTACAACACACTCACTCCCTTCTCCTATGCAACAGTCACATCGCAGCTTGAATCTAGGGACAGCACAGCAATATACAGTACAGAAGAGAAGCATACACCATAACTAACACTGACACACACACGCACTCACGCACACATACGCACACACACACACAACTGTTGTAACACATATAAATGCTATTACACTGGGCTCCATTTACTAAATGGTGATAACTTCATTTTCAGGAGATAAAGGCCGTTTTCAGGTGAAAACGGTCTTTATCTCCTGAAAATTAAGTTATCATCATTTACTAATGCAATGATCGCCATAGAAACCATGGTGATCATTAGCATTGCTCCCCCGATCGCCTGCCCTCTCTAATGAATGTGGGCCGGCTGATCGGCCCACATTCATTATATATTCAATATATAAACCTACCTTATCCTGGGTCCTGATTGTTACAACACACTCACTCCCTTCTCCTATGCAACAGTCACATCGCAGCTTGAATCCAGGGACAGCACAGCAATATACAGTACAGACGAGAAGCATACACCATGACTAACACTGACACACACACGCACTCACGCACACATACACACACACACACACACACAACTGTTGTAACACATATAAATGCTATAACACTGGGCTTATTAGCATTGCTCCCCCGATCGCCTGCCCTCTCTAATGAATGTGGGCCGGCTGATCGTTGTAATAACAATCCGCAGTGACAGGTAGTTATTACAGCGGTCCCCTCATATATCCCCCTTTTCCTCCCCCTAATAGCAGTTATTAGGGGGATGAAAAGGGGGTATATACCGGGAGACCGCTGTAATACAAAACACACATAAAAATGTACAAAAAAATAAATAAAAAAAATATAAAAAATATACATTTATACACATTAATTAGTCATTATTAATAAAAAAAATACTTGAAAATAATAAAAAAAAAGAACATTACAAAATAAACAGTTTACTTACCTGTCCCGGTGTCGCTTCTGCCACGGAGTCACACGCATGCACAGTGTTGCTTGCCTTTTGGGACACAAAGTCCCAAAAGGTAGCTACTGTGCATGCGTGGGCACTTCTTTTTCACTCGATGCCGGCGAAAGTCCCGCAGATCATCATGGGACCTCGCCGTAAAGGTACAAAATAGTAAGTTCGGCGGAAATAGGTGCATGGCTCGCTGTTAGGTGCACTGAATAATAACGCTCACAGTGAGCGTTATAGTAAATGGACCCCACTGTCACTTCATGTAAAACGTTAGGGGAAACTTTTTTTTTCTTGTTATGGTAACTGCCCTGTGGTAGAAATCCTCTTTTATGTCTGTCTATCCAACAAGCCAATGAAGCCACGTTCTTTTTTCTGGCACCCACAAAGTCTTGCCCCCTTTTCAAGTTTATGGTTTTTTTTTCTTTCTGTTTTATTAAATAATCATTTTGGGGGTGTTTTTTGGGCTACCAGAAGCCCCCATGGGCGGGCCACTGGGTCCTAAGCAGTCTAGCTGTGATCTTTCTTATCTTGTGTAACCTCCAGCAATGGCATTTGAGGATTGTTTCTTCAGAGGGGCTGCAGGGGAGCTGCTAATAGGGTGGATTGAATTAAAGGTGAGTGCAGGGGTAGGGTTGCCCAATATCAACTGCACCCACTATATTTGCACCCCTGATATTACTCATCCCAGGCATTCTGTTTAGCTTTTCCACTCATTTCAATAAAGTTGTAGTTGTAGGCACAAGCCTGCCTCTATGTTCAGCCCTCCGTGAACGGCTCATCACATTAATGTGATATTTTCTGTCAGGGACAGGAAGCAGGACATACAGAAGAACTAAAGTTTTTGTGAAAATGGTGTTTTGCCTCAATTACAGATCTGAATTTGGTGTGAGGAAACGAGGCATGGCCCGGTTCGAATCAGAACCCCAAAATTCGTATCAGTCGGATATCACAGAATCCGAACCACTCATCTCTATAAAGAAGTGAGACAATAGTAGAATATACCATTTCCATATCCCTCATATGCCACACATGTAATACATTATTTTATATAGACTGTGACATTCTCAGACCCTAGCATACCATGACATATTTTATAGTATATATAGTATTCGCCATTCCCACATCACATTTATAACACAAAAGTACTTTGCATAGTTTACCATTATAGAACCATAATATACATAAAATATATTATAGTGTGTGCTATTTCAAGACCCCTATATATTCCACATATATAATATGCATGTTATACTGAAGGCAAGCATTTGTATAAACAAACCAATAAATAAATGAATACATAAACAAATAAACATGCTGCATTACCAATGAGACTATATTGCATGCAGTAGGCTTGTTTTGCTTGCAAAACTTTCCTTTAGTTTTTTCTACTCAGTCAGTCTCTAAAGTGGCTATCTTTGGTTTACTCACACTTGACAAATTTCACAGCATTATAGCAGGCCACCCTTCTACAGTTGACACATTGGAGCTTTTTTATATATATCATATATGCTTCACAAATTGTTTCACAAATCTCAGCATCATGATTCCGCTCCAGCTTCACAATGCTGGAGCACTGTAAGGAAAGGGCATAATGATTCAATTGATGTCAGAAAGAACCTTGAGACTTTCAGATGTCCCTTTACTAAAGGATCTCCAAACTCAACTCCTCTGCTCTGCACATGATCTCTTAACCTTCTTCTACCCTATAAAAACATCTTTATCTTTTAAATATCCCTTCTCTTTTACATGGTTTATATAGAACACAGCATATTAGTATATACTGTACATATAATAGTATACAGTAAATCCCAGTATTATCATTACTGTGTGACAGAACTCTGAGCACTTTTTCCTTGCAACCTGGGTGATCATTTTAAAATATGAAGTACTTACCCTTTTGTATGAAACCCTACTGAGTATTTTTACCCTCTTTTCTCTTAAAATATATCTTAAACATTTTGAAGTGGTATGTAATCTATTAGAACTATATAATAATAATAATAATAATAATAATAATAATAATAATAATAATAATAATATATATATCTTACCTTCCCCATTGTGACCTTATGAAATGCTTGGTGATCTAGATAAGAGAGGTTGCAACTGCTATATATATATATAGTCATTCATTGCTTGATCAGCAAATGGAGAATAAAAGAATGTTTCTGCTTCTGGAAAAAGTATTGTCTGGCTGGATTAATCTTTGTATCCACAACTTTGTATAGGAGTGCCCAGACTTTGACCTTAGATTCATGGCATTGCTAGGGATTATATATATATATATACATACATACATTGTGGAAAAATCTAAATATTCAGCAGAGACAGTTTTAAATGTATATTCATCCCAAATATATTTTTTTTACATTTATATAAGTCCATGCACTATATTTACTAGTAAGGATGAATTTAGGCATGTTTATTTTTAAATGCTTGATTACTATAACCATACACTTATAATTAATGCATACTGCTATTTTATCTTCCACTTCTGAAATGCGGCCTTGAAAAGGCCTTTTCAAAAAAGGGCTATTCTCAGCAGCGACCCACACCTCTTTGTACCATAAAACCATAAAGATTGGAATCTATACCATACTTCACCTGCAGCATTACAAAGTGCTTCACATTATCCTACTAGTCTTCTATGTCATATTGGTAACATTATTAAGCTCATAGGTGTCTAACCTCATTGGACTATTTTACTGACTCAATATGATAAGAATATCCAAGATTTTCCATGAATAATTGCAACCTAGATCATTTTAAGGATATTTTGTTATTTTGTTGATGTAATTGTTTTACAAGAAATCATTTCAGTTTACTGTTGTTTATCAGCACAGACATAACTTCAATAATAGTATTAATCTATTGTGGTTATATTTTAAGGGATATACTATTAAGCCATCATTTTGCTTTTAATTTTACCAGCACCCATTCTTAACTTCTCTGCATTGCAATAATCTGGTGAATTAACAAAATCTCCCAGTCATTGTCCCCATCTGGGCAAAGCAATATCTAGTGGGACAGAGTCCTGAAAAAAAGATTATAACCAAAGTGATTAAGAGGCATGAACTTATAAGAATGGTAATTGAACTACAAAAATTCATTTTTCTGTTGAATATACAGTACGATTCTTCTATGTATTTGTGTGTTTGCTTTTTTTTGCAACAAACAGATTTCATACATGTTTTTATCATCCTGAATTCCAACAAAAGTTTCTGTACCTCTCAGTCATAAACCTCAGTCATGGATGAACATGTTACAGCTTACCAGATACTGAAAATGTTATGTAGTTATGAAGCTTAATTTTTTATTTTTTTTTTTATTTTAAAAGAATGTGAATTTTCAATGTTTGCTAAATGTTTAACCTTTAAAGCTTAGTAAATTAATACAAATAAAAAAAAGATAAACCATTATTTTTGTTTTATAATAATAACATTTAATGTGAAATTTGGAAGCAGATCATTTAGTTAATTAATAGAGTTGCTGAACTCGCCTAAAAGATCCAACTCTAGAGCTATTGGCTCCCCAGTTTGTATATCTTCTGTACTCTCCTGGCTTCAGGTAGTATTGCTGTCCCTTGTAATTGGGTTCCTCATAGAACATCCAGTGACCATCAAGTACATTACAGGAGTGGATATCATGGTAACGAAACTTCTCATAGACACATTGGCAGTCCTCGGTGAACTCCATCATCTGACCTTTAAAGTCTTCTCTTTCATAAACCTTAATGATGAAAGGACCACGATGCTGGAATAATAATAAAATAGACAGGTAATACAACATAACTGAAATATATTATTTAATTATTAAAAGATTATAAATGTTATATTGGGCAGAACTGCCTGACTTGATCCAGATTTAAATCCTAAATCCATACGTTAGCCTCCGTTGTGAAGGGTTACCTACAGATTTTGAAATCTAAAATTGATTTCCATGGCATGTATCCTGCCATAAATATTTTTCATATATATCTGTCCATGTGAAATACAGTATTGTATATAACGGATTAGCCAAGCCCTTGCTGCACTATTTAAATACCTATGGCCACCCACCATGTGTATATATCTCTTGTGCATGATAAGTGGGCCAGGATCGGGCTGTATTCAAAGCAGAAATATTGGTAACATACGTAAGTAAGCAGAATTTCTCAATTTTGGATCCGGACCTTTATTATTATAATTACAAACTTATTTTTATAGTGCAAATACAGTACTCAGTTCTGTGCATTGATGAGATGTCTATATACAAAGTCAGTGTGTAAGTATTTGGCCAAATTAACTTTGTAATTATCGACAGTGTTACGTAAGTTGAAGTTGAATGTTAATCTGGAAGAATCTCCCAAATTTACAACTAACTTTGCAACTTTTACAGCCACTTCATAAATACTGTTGCCTTCAATGACCTTTTTATAGTCTCATAGATAATCTCTTTGTAAGGCATAGATAGGTTGATTGATTGATTGATTGATTGATTGATTGATTGATTGACTTGTCCCTCATTATCTCCTATGTTTTCCTTTAGTCATGAACTTAAAAACTTTTATAAACTCATTAAATATTTTATGCTATATATAGAACTCAAAATTCTAATAGAATAAAGGTAATACTATATTCACATACTTGGGTAGTTAGGTGGCAGGACCTAACTGAGTCATTGAAGCCCATCCATTGTTGGAAATCAGGATATTCTCCTCTTCTCAGGTAATACTGATAACCTTTATAGTTTGGCTGCTCATAAAGAATCCAGTTTCCGTTTTCCACCCGGATGGAGTTGCAACGGTTGAAGTATGAAGATAGATCAGAACAATCAGAGCTGCATTCATAGGAACGGCCCTGAAAGTTCTTGTCCTCGTAGAAGATGATCTGTGGAACCATTATTTAACAAAACAATTTAATCTATGTTTCTTAATATTCTGTAACAGACAGAAATGTTTTATTGAAAAGTTCTGCCAAAAGTAGTTTAAAGTGCAGTATATAAAAAAATGTGATTTCCATAATATTTAAAATGACTCTTAAAATAAATAAATTACTTAAATAATTTCTGCAATAATAAACAAAATACAAAATTACATAATAATATAAATATAGATATAGCTTTGGGAGAAGTTTAATATTTAATATGCAATTACGAATTATTTGTAGTTTGATTTATAGACAAGAGGAATTATCTTATCACTTCAGTAAGTGTTAATAATATTTCCTGGTCATGGGTCACACATGCAGTTTCCATTACTAAATAGTTTATGTAACCACCATATTACGTAGTTAATATACAAAAAAAACATTTTGTTAATTGATCTTCTATGAATGAATGTTGCATTTCAACATATTTACAACTGATTCAGAGAATTACATATTTAATTTCCTTTTGTATTAGGAAAACTACTTTAGAGTTTGTCAAGTTAACCTTCCCTGTAACAATTCTCACCTGGTCTTAAACAGAGTGAACAGAGTAAAGCAACTACAAAGTGTGTTTTTCCATTCATGGTGTGATAGGTTACACATTTGTTAATAAAAAAAAATGTATAAATGGGATAAACACATGTGGTTTGATTTTCTTTTTGTATGTACTTTTCCTTAATGATATAACAGAACAAATGTATTTAATTATGTATGTCCTTAGTAGGGTTTCTACTACTAAATGTGCTTTATTTTCTATCTAGTATATATTATATATCTAGAATATCTAGGTATAGTCTGTTTGGTACAAAGAACAAAGCTTAAGAGATACTATCCCATATATAAAATAAATGTATGCGAGCTGTAGGTAAGTAATAACTATTGCAACTAAAATAAATAAAACAACTGTATAAATCATATCTAAACAAATCAATAAATTAATAAGGTTGCAACATATTTTATTCATTTACCTTTCCCATGGTTACTGGAGAAATTCTATCAGAGCTGGTTGCTGGCAAATGACACGTTCTTTTGTGTTTATATACATTCTCCATTGCTGGGTTCAGCAGATCTTCAAAGAAACCACAATTTCTGTTTAGTAAGGTAAAAACAGTATAGCTTCATTCATTCTGGTGTCCTTTTGTGTTGCCTTTTGTTAATTGTATGCTTGCTAGAAGCAATTGAATAGAGCTTTATATTTTTAGTGCTTTATTGGAGTAATAACAATTTGTTGACTTTTACAAAAGAGAATGTTCTGTGAGTACACATAATTATATGAACCGCATACAAATTACACTACACAAAGGTGCATACAGTAAATAAAACCATATAAAATTGACAGTTAATTATTACTGTAATGTAATTTAACATGCACAATTTCATGTTCATGGTTTAGAATTGCCAATAAAGTTTCTCAATTTTATATCTGAAAGTAATGTAAATGAATACCACAAACACTTGAATGTGGCATAATTTAGTTTTTTTTTTTTTTTGTGATTGTTAAAACTAGGAGTAGTATTGTCACAAACTCTGAGTTCTGGGAATCTGACTCAGGGCCACTGGGTCTGAGGTTGTGAAAAATGAATTATAAAGAGAATTAATGTAAGGCTTGCTCATAGACAGTAAACCCAGGATAACACGAGGACGAGGCAGGTAAGTATGCAAGAAGTCCCCTTGAGAAGAGAAACGGAGCTCCATCACTTGATAGGAGCATAAGCTGTAAAAGAGGGCGAAGGGGCATGAGCAGCAGAGAGAAGCTCTAGGCCTGTGCAGTGCTATGTTGTAAGAAAAATGTTGGCGGAACTCACATCTTGATAATCTTTTATTAAATAAATTATTTCAGTCCTTATTACAGTCCCCCTATAACTTTCCAGCTCTTATTGCAGCCCCCTGTAATTTTTAACCATTATTGCAGCCCCCCTGCAATTTGCAGCCCTAATTGCTGCCACCTATAAATGTTCTTCCCTAATTGCACTCTCCATTACTTTTCAGCTCTAATTGCAGCCATTCTTTTATGTCCAAAAATTATATAATCCACTTACCTTATTGATGACCAAAAAAGCACTGGGGCCCTGTAAGGAGACTTTTGGTAGAAGATGGCACCGCAATGATTAGACACTGAGTAACGGTTGGTAACGTTGCAGTGATGAGACTCTGTGAAATAGATGATACTGTGATGATTAGACACTAAGCGGTAACTGATAAAGCTGCAGTATGAGTAGTAGATGGCCCTGCAATGATGAGAAACTGAGCAGTAAAAGGTTTGTCACTCACCAACCTCAGCGGTGGTGTGGAAACGGACCAGACGCAGAGTCTAACCTGAAGCCAGGTATTCTCCAGAGCCCCTGATGGTGGGGATGGACTTGGCTGCAGGTTGCGACCCTCTGGACAAGTGCACAGACTCTGAGATGGTGAGGCAAGATCCAAGAAGAGCAGGGGTAGTAGTTGCAGGTAGTGGAGACACCATTACTGAGGCTGGAAACGATGATAAGGCTGGAGCCTTGATGGAACCAGAGATACAGAAACAGGAGCAGGACTCTGAGAGAACCAGGAACCAGACAGTGTAACCCAAACAGGAACCAGGGAGCCAGAGCACATGAGAGAACTCATGGACACAAATCAGCAGACATGAAAGCTGTTTCTCTGACAGGAAAATGCAGTCTGAGAGAGACAGGCAGAATGTAAAGAAAGGAAAATGTGCAGTGAACAGGGAACTGAAGGAATTGTGACAAGGTTATGCTGTGATGAAGAGACTCTGGGTAATGAAGGCACTGTGAGGATTAGGTCCTGAACAGTGACTGGATATGCTGCAATGAAGAGACTCTGGGTAGCGGGAGGCACTTCGGTGATGAGGTACTGAGCAATGACTGGTTTACTGCAATGAAGAGACCCTTAGCTTGTTGCATAATATATTTATTGTTTGTGTTTGGTTTAATGTTTCTGGGTAAGATTTAAAAGGATTTTTTTTTCTTGTAGTTAATTAGCCAGCCATGTTAATTGCTTGGCCTGTGGTAATTGATTAGTTCCTTGTGTGTTTTATAAAGGGGGTTTAGTTTAAACTTTCCAAGGTATAACCTGCCTGATTTTCATAGCTTGTTTACTAAACATTGGTTTTCCAAGCATATTGAAGTTGGAACTGGATTTGGGCTGGATTTGGGCACATTTAAAATTAGTTGTGTGATTTGTTGTTAAAGCGAAGTTTGCAGATTTTTTAATCGAATAAACCTTCTAGGATGTCTGCTCTTGTGCATTGCAGTGGGTGTGATGCTTTTGCAATTTGGAAACTCAGGTGTTGTCCAATCTGTCTTTTTTGCAGGATGAGATAGCTAGAATGCCAGGTGAGATATGCAGGATGTCTGTATCTTTGATGCCACCATTGCCTCAGAGAGTTCCCAGGAAGCGTACTGGGTGGACTATGGTGAGGAATGCTTGCAAGAAGGTTTCAGTTGTGCAAGGACACATATTCTTAGTACTGGAGTGATATATAGGACACCAGGGCAAGAGGAGGAAATGGACAATGTTCTATTGCAAGACATTGCTAAAATGGCATTAAGAGGGTGGGGGTGTAATAATCATGGGTGATTTTAATCTACCTGATGCAAACTGGGATAAGTCTTCAGCAAGCTCCACTAGAAGTGGAGACATTTTAAATTAATTACAGGGAGTGTCCCTTAAGCAACTGGTGAGAGAGCCCAATCTCAGAAGTAAGTGTGGGTGAGAACCTAGGATCCAGTGACCATCATGCAGTATGGTTTAGTATAATGACTGAGAGAGAAGCGTGCCACACGAAAATGAGGTTGCTAGACTTTAGGAAGGCAGATTTTGTGGAAATGAGGAAATGGGCAAGTGATTCTTTGGCAGAGTGGAGGCACATGAAAGGAGTTCAGGAGCAGTGGGTAAATAAAAAAAATGCATTATTAACAGCAACAGACCTTTGTATAATAATGGTTAGAAAAAAACCCAGTAACAGAAAGCAGAATTCTTATTGAGAGTGAAAGGGCTATGGCAAATCATCTTAACAAGTATTTCTGCTCAATATTCACAAAATAAAGAGAGGGGAAGGGTCCAATTATGGGGGCAATTACTACTACTTTCACTGAGGAGCAGGTATTAAAAGAACTTTCAAAATTGAAAGTGATCAATGGGACCAGATGGGATACATCCAAGGATACTAAAAGAGCTTAGAGGGGTGCTGGAAAAACCATTAGCTAAATTATTCAATCAGTCACTAATAACTGGGGTAATTCCAGAGGACTGGAAAATAGCAAATGTCGTCCCTCTGCATAAAAGTGGAAGTAGGGAAGAAGCGTCAAACTACTGACCAGTGAGTCTAACATCAGTAGTAGGGAAATTGATAATAAAACAGTTAAAGGAACAAATTGTACAGTATCTTAAATCCAGTAACTTACAGGATCCCAAGCAGCATGGATTCACATGGATTTGATCATGTCAAACAAATCTTATTGAATTTTTTGACTGGGTCAGTAAAGTATTAGATAAAGGGGGAGCTGTAGACATATCTTATCTAGATTTTAGCAAGGCTTTTGATACTGTGCCAAATCGCAGACTGTTAAATAAGATGGAAACTTTAGGATTGGACTTAAAGTTAGTTGCATGGATGCAATCTTGGTTACAGGATAGACAACAGAGGGTTGTAGTAAATGGAATCTCTTCTGGGGATGGTAAGGTAACCAGTGGAGTACCCCAGGGTTCTGTACTTGGACCAGTGCTATTTAATATCTTTATAGGCGATATTGCCTGTGGTATTGAGGGAAAAATATGCCTTTTTGCAGATGACACCAAGATATATAACAGGGTATACATTCCAGGTGGGGTACAGAAAATGAGGGATGATCTAGGTAGACTGGAGGAATGGTCAAGTGTGTGACAACTGCGGTTTAATGCCAAAAAATGCAAAAGCATGCACTTGGGGCACAAAAACCCAAAGACTCAATATTTCCTTAATGGCATTACATTAGAATCTTCCAAGGAGGAAAGGGATCTAGAAGTCATTATTTCCAGTGACTTAAAGGTAACCAAGCACTGTAACAAAGCAATGAGAAAGGCAAGTCAGATGCCTAGTTGCATAGGGAGTGGAATTAGTAGCAGAAAGATGGAAGTAGTGATACCCCTTTATAAATCATTGGTTCGCCTTCACCTAGAATACTGTGTTCAGTTCTGGAGGCCATATCTCCAGAAAGACATAAATACATTAGAGACTGTGCAAAGAAGAACAACTAAAATGGTCCATGGCCTGTGTAACAAATCATACCAAGAAAGGCTAGAGGAACTAAACATGTATAGCTTGGAGCAGAGAAGGGAGAGGGGGGACATGATAGAAGCTTTCAAATACATCAAGGGTTTTGACCGGCTAGAGGATTTTTCAAAAGAAAAGGTGTAATAGAACACGAGGGCATGAATATAAACTGGACGGTGGTAGATTCAAAGGAAATGTGCAGAAAAATTACTTCACTGAAAGGGTGATAGATAAGTGGAATAGCCTCCCATCTGAGGTGGTTGAGACCAATACAGTAGAACAGTTTAAACATGCTTGGGATAAATATAAGTATAGCCTAAATTGAAAACTAAATTGAGGGTAAATAGGGTCTAGGGTCAGTATAGTTTTGAATAAACAAATGGGTAGACTACATGGGCCATGTGGCTCTTATCTGCCGTCACTTTCTATGTTTCTATGTAGTGGGAGATGCTGCATTGATGGAGTACTGAGCAGTGACAGGTTTTGCTGTGGTGAGTGGTGCTTTGGGCTGGCCATTTATAATTGCCGTCAATCGGCAGTGATTCATCCATACAGAAATTGCCGTGCTTTTCTTGTATAAAAGCACAATAAAAAAAATATGTCATATAGACTATAAAAGGGGGATCTCTAGTGACCAAACGGTCATTAGCAACGGAACCCGAAGACGGAGGACCAAGACGCCATTTACAGAAGAAGAAGCAGAGGGACACTTCAAGCAACAGGTCCCGATCTGCAAGCAAGTTACCCAAGTGAGATGACAGCTAAACGGTGAGTTTTTAATGTACTTTATTATCAATTAAAAAGGGAGCAGACATTTTTTTTTCAGAAACAACCTTAAGATGAAACAAGATATTAACAAACATTATGGGCATAATTATTATGGATGTAAGCTAGGCATATTTAAAGATAGATGGCCACATGGATTATGTAACACTACAGAAGGGCAAATATACCTTTTAGACAATTATCAAGGGGATGTCAAATTGTTTGAATTAAAGAATGGATACCTGTAGTTAAATACATTCAAAGGGGGATAGCTTATTTACTTGGACAGTATGTTGGGGGATGTTTTGATGTTAAGGGTATATAACATATGTTCAGTATGTATACTGCTTTATTTTTGGAACATATTGGACATAGCGCAGCATGGCCATACTGATGCTTATAGTACTAGAAGGCACAGCATGGCCATAAACACATGGCCATTCTGTACCTTCTAGTACTATCAGTACCTGCTTGATAAGTGTTATTAGCATGCTGTGCTACACATTTTTAATATGCAAAACACATGTCAAACATGTTGTATGTGTATTTCAGATAAAGTGTGTGTCGCTTTCAATGAAAGCGAAACACACATAAGTCTCTTTTTAATGGGGATTTTTTTTTAGCAAGTCACCCGAGATTTTTCTAAGCAACGCTTAGTAAATACAGGGATTGCTATGTTGGCAATTGAAAAAATCTGGAAAGTGATGTTTGGGCGCTGTTTGCCGTGTCTATTTTGCTAAATGCTAAAGTCTCTGGACCTATTCGGGACCTATTTGGGCTTCGCATCTGTCTCGGAGTTTCACACTTGCGCAGTGTTGCTTGCCTTTAAAAATTTAAAGTCCCAAAAGGCAGCTACTGCACATAAGTGGGCTCCGAGCGACACTGAACGATGTTGGCAAAAGTCCCACAGATCATTGCGAGACATCGCCAGAGGGGTAAGCATAAGTAAATATGGGCCACAGAGTTGCAAGGCACAGCAAGCCTCGCTTACATGATTTTGATATGCTAATCATAGTAAATGGACTCATAAAGAGTGACAGTTTTTCATTTTGAAAATACACTGCTCAAAAAAATGAAGGGAACACTAAAATAACACATCCTAGATCTGAATGAATGAATGAAATATTCTTGTTAAATACTTAACAAGAGTCACCCTCTTTACATAGTTGAATGTGCTGATAACAAAATCACACAAAAATTATCAATGGAAATCAAATTTCTTAACCCTTGAAGGTCTGGATTTGGAGTCACCCTCAAAATCAACACACTACAGGCTGATCCAACTTTGATGTAATGGGCTGGATCCAGACCTAGTTAAGTGCATGAACTTAGTTACTCCTGGGCTAAACCATGTTGATTTAAGGGGGACTCAAGTTAATTGTATTCTTTGCATGCAGGGATATATCCTTGAATTGCTTACTGCACACAGACACTGACCAGCTTTACTATCACACTGTTATTTAGACTTGGGATAGGAAACATCACCCCTCAACTCTAATACTGTTTGCAACAGATTAAATATGACTCCCCTGCAATCAACATGGTTTAGCCCAGGAATAACTTTCCTCTCTTAAGGACCTGATTCACACTTAAGAATCTTCTTAAATGAAGAACTTAAAGTCATTCCTGGGCTAAACCATGTTGATTGCAGGGGAGTCATATTTCATCTGTTGCAAACAGTATTAGAGTTGAGGGGTGATGTTTCCTATCCCAAGTCTAAATAACAGTGTGATAGTAAAGCTGGTCAGTATCTGTGTGCAGTAAGCAATTCAAAGATATATCCCTGCATGCAAAGAATACAATTAACTTGACTCCCCCTGAAATCAACATGGTTTAGCCCAGGTGTAACTAAGTTCATGCACTTA